>CM076577.1:910801044-911050118 GCA_034641835.2 Pinus albicaulis
AGAGCTCGGAGCATAGAATGGAAAATTAAAATGGATGTTTCCTTTTATCTAAAGTTCATTTACTTCTAATATGGAATACATTTGTAAAAAATCAATATTATTAAATTACGCAAAATTATAATATTTAAATTTATATTCACTTAAATTATTTTAAGATAAATATTTTAATTTGAAAAGAGTTAGAAATTTTTTTAAATGTGATATATTAACAATTTCATCCGTTAATAAATAAGTTATATAATTATGTTTGCATAAGTTTTTTTTTTTAAATATATACACATATGTGCACACACAAGTGGGCTCACACATATATAGAGATGCAGGTATATTTTAAATAAAATATAAACATATCACTCTAATAATATTAATAATTACACACACCGTATGGAGATGCATGTATATTTTAAAGAAAATATAAACATATCACTATAATAATATTAATAATTTTTTTAAGATTACGACAAATAATATATATATTAAATAGATATATAATATTATTTAATTTATAGAACAAGTGATAGTCAAACTATCACAAAAATTAATATAAACTTTTCCAAATACTAATAAATAATAAATAATTTTAAATAATGTTTAGATTGTTAAAACATCTTAATTAGAATTGGTGTAATATTAACATTAAATAATTTAGTTTCTAATTTTCATATATTACAAGGACTCAACATATATCATATAGATTATTAGAAGTGTCATTACATATAAATTTAAGGACAACCTATGGTGTAATAAAGAATTATAAGATAAAAGGAATCTAATAGAGTACAAGGAAGTTGTCAACCATAATTTAGAATATTAGAAATATCTTTAGGTTCTAACAAGCATAAATATTAAAACAATAGTTTTACTTAAAGCCAAACAACTCACATGAGCTACATAACAAATCTAGATGTTTGACAATCCCAAAAACACTATTAGATGCGACAATATGCCATGTTTGTGATATTAATAGGGTTCTTGGTGTATGGGAAGGAAAACAACACTTGAACCCTTTGGAACTTTATATATAACCAGTGAGAAAACCATTGGTTTTATCTAGAACTGACTTTTTCTCTATTGGATTGTATATCCTAAACTCAATACGAGAACCTCATATGCATACATGTCATAAACTATGTTTCCAACCATTGCATAACTCAGAAGCAGTTTTAGGAATTTCTTTAGTGGGAACCTTTTTTAGGATATATAAAATGGTGTTTAAGGCCTCACTCCATAAACATAATGAGAGAGTCGAGTTACTTAATCATAATCTTCACCATATTAACTAGTGTATGATTTCTACTTTCAGTTACACCATTTTGATATGGTGATCCAGACATCATGTATTGAGAAATAATGCCTTATTTCTTATGAAAGATTGCAAGTGGGACTAGTTTTTGACCTGTACCCATGTACCTTCCATAATAATCATGAAATTTATCTGATCTCATGATTTTAATTATTTTTCTAGTTTGTATCTCTACCTCAACCTCATAAGTTTTTTTTTTCTTGGTAGTGTGGGTTCTTATATGACTTCATGCCAAACCTATGGTCTAAGAAACCATGACCGAGGGGCATCTAAGCCATCAAATTCACCTAGGGATCACACCCGGCCTTGACCATACCAGCCCTTATCATCGCTAGATTTTTTTTGGCTTCAGGGGGATTGGAACCGATGAATTTTTTGTCACGAGTGTCTTAACAACATACTCTTCACCATTTATAAAAACCCCATTGGTCTCTACCTCATAAGTTTCTAAAGCATATGCTGCCTTAATTTTTTCAATTAATAGATATATATATGCAAATAGGTTGTGATCATCTATAGATGATATACATTCAAAAATGGTCCACATATATCGATATGTACAATTTATAATATTTTCAAACTCCTCCTAACACATTTCTTGTTTTTCTTGGTATTCTTTCCATTTGTACATCCCACACAAACCATAAAATAAGAGAAATCAAGAGTCTCAAGGACTCCACAATTTATTAATATTAATATTCTCTCTATGGATATGTGTCCCAATCTCATGTAACAAAGTATGGAGGATTTTTAATTCATAATAGTATTCTTAATGATAGCATTCCCATGCAAGGTTAAAAAATTGGAACCAAAACTAGAGCTGAAATGGAATCCATACAAAGCATCAACAAGTAATACATCACCAACAACATCCAAGTCTCTGATAAGTCTAAAATAAAATCAGTAACATTGAAACTAAAACCGTGAGGAACAAGTATAGAAAGTGAAATAATATTCTTATAGAAATAAAGAATATAAAATGTGTTTTCAAGATTTAAAACGAGGCCAAATTTCAAGATAAGTCAAAAGGTCCCAATAGGTTCCATATGTGCACTTATCATGTTTTCCAAATAGATGAAACATTCAATTTTCCTTGATTTCCTTTGGATGATTAAACCCTTCATTTTATTCGAAATATGGATTGTAGAACCACAGTCAATCCATTAAGCATTATGACAAATATCAACCATATTAAATTCATAACACTCTAAAGACACAAGATCACATTTATTTCCGAGCCAAGCTTTATATTTGAAACACTCTTTCTTGACATATCCTTTCTTATTATTAAATTAATCAGTTGCTACTTTCTTATTCTTTTTCTTATAGTGAGCATCCTTTCCTTTTCTCAAATGTCCCAATCCATGCATCATTAGATGAGAAATTTGTAGTTTCTCCTACTTCAATATCCCTTCCTCTTGAACACACGTGGTCAATAATTCATTATTTGACCATTTCTCCTTATGTGTGCTATACGAAATATTAAATGGAGCATATTATTTAGGCAAGGAGTTGAGTGAAAAATGTACAAGGAAAGACTCTTAGAATGTGACCTCTAACATTTTCACTTGGACGGGTCCGTTATCACCGAAGAGATTCATTGATAATAGTTAGTTCATTAGGGCGTTGGCTAATGCCATTTTGTAAATCAAATAATTTTTTGAATAACATTAATTAATTTCCTTCCATGAACCATTATGGAATATAACCTCGAATACCTTTATCAACATGGTTCTTGATAAAAATTAAATTTAAGAAATTAGATCACACCCACCACTCACATAAGGTCCTCTCTACTAGTGTACTAGATAAATTTGGATGGGTGGTTCATTCTCATGACATTCCAAATCTAATTCCATGAACCCTATTGTAAGGAGCATTTTCTCCTTCTAGTCTTTGAAATTATCACTAGTTAACAATAAAATATGAGATCATTTATTAGACATAATTGTTGATGGATTAACTATAAAATCAAACAAAAATGTCTAAGATTCATGTATTTCCATAATGTATATTATTAACACATATTAATAATACTAAAAGGAAAAACAATGTGTCATCGTAATCTTCTTGCGGGCTGAGATTGCAATATGCCTATTTGTTTGCTCAACAAATTTATAATGCAACTTATAGATCAAACATCAATATGGAAATGACCCATTTCCTTTGGGAATTGAGAATCATCTTGGATTTGATTCCCAAGTTATCATGATATTCCAATTAATTCATGGATTGTGATTACCCCCATGGGGCCAAGACATATCATTTTCATTATGGCTACTTTATGCATTAATTAAATGTTACAAACATATAATAACATCAAGAATTAAAAAAAAATAGAAATTGTATTGTCTATTCTTGAGGTCAATGCATCAAAATGATCAAAATTAGTAGGCATTGAATGGTCATAATGTAAATGCATTAATGTTAGTCATACAAGATCAAAATATATGAAATAAAAATATGTAAATAACAATAGAATGATCACATCAAAAAAATAACGCAAATCATGATGTTTATTCATGTAGATATGTCACATCATGATGGATAACCATAAATATTTAAAGCCATATCATGTTATATTGAATTAACTTAAAACATGGTATGGATTTTTGTCATGATACACATGAAAACATAAAAATATCTATTTTTCTTAATACTATGTTAAAAGAAAATTTTGGCATCAATTAACTTTCAATTACAATTTTAATATATGCATAATACATAATTGTCAATTATATTTCTCCCACATATATGCACAATGGATACATGTTTTCATGAGATGCATATACCTATTAGTTCCTTTGATATTATCGTGTTTGAGATACTAAATTGTCACCATATATCATCATTAAATAACTCAAATAATGGTGAAGTATCTTCATATGCATATATTAAAACTCGTACATCTGTAACTTTATATGTATATCATAATAGTTAACTACATTATTTCTCTTATTAAAATCACCAATATCTTAGCACAATTGATCTTAAAATAGGAAAAATTATTATTTCTATGCAAGCTCCCTCATGAATATTAAAAATATGATTAGGATCATCTCATCATAACCATTTGTGAAGGGTTTTTATGTGTTTAGTTTCATGTGATTTTGATGATAAAATTATGAGTTTATTAACAATGAAAAACTCATTTACAACAAATGAAATGAAGAAACATAATTCACAGCAATAACATAACACAATGGATGATGATGGAGTTCACCCCTCCAGAGCTACAACTCCATGGACCTACTTTAACTAGCTAGACCCTCTTGGGATTATGAGTGAAAATTATGATTACAATCATCTTTGATGCTCCAATGGATTTTATGACTATTCCATTTTCTTCAGAAGACATGAAAACCCCAAAATTACTATCTAATATTTGAATTTGGTTACCAACTCCTCTAGGCTTAACCTCCAACCCCGATGGCCATGGCCTTGTTTAATCTCCAAAGTGACAAAATCACCTTCAGATATGCTCCAACGCCTCTATAAATTGCACCGCTAAATTTTGAGCATCAAATACATCAAAAATTTACTATTCACTCACCAAAATTACCCTTCAACTGATCCGGGCATGGCTTTCCGTCGTGGTGGCCCTAGGCTTCAAAATTCTTCAACATACCAAAAAACACATGTGGATGAACTCCATTAGCTCTGAAAATCATTCCAATGGATTCTTAGCATGAAAATTTTCTAAGAATGACTATCCTTGAGAAAAAAATGGTCAAAAATTGACGAAAATAGGCCTCATTCAATTTTGGCCTAGAAAACTGCCTCCAAATCTAGAAACTGACCAGCTAACTCCACTAAAACAGGAGTTTTCCACCAAAAATGGAGCTTCGCCAAATCCGCTGCCAAACTGAACTCGTCATTATCTTAATTATAAATGTGTATTAATGTTAATTAAGTGCAGTTAAGCATGTTTAGTGCTGGTGCTCCCCATGGTCACAACACTTGTGTCATATGGTGAGGGGTTGGCCCTACCGTTCCCACCATAAAACATAAGGCACATTTAAATAACATATCGGAGCATTGGTTTACAACAGATTGGGCTTGTGGCCCAATGATAAAGTTCCTCGGTGGAGAGGGAGAGGTCATGAGGTCGAGCCCTTGAACCCTCCCCTCGTAAATTTGTTTTCACCATACACTATATTATATGAAACCTTTGATATATTAATATAAACCCTTGTTTCCCGGATGCGGGTGTACGAGAAGGTAGATAATTCGCTGACAATGAGGCGGGTGGGCACGTGGTCTACCACCACCGCCACCCATCTGCGCTCCGAGCTCAATTCATTTACGCCAGCCAACACAGTAAATGCTGCATTAATGCAGCTCTTTCCGCCTTGTTATCTCGACCTTTCCACTGCAATGGCGCCTATTCCTTCGCTACTATGGGTCTCTCCATTGAGTTCCTGTTGTTCTCAGGTAGATTCTGAACCCTGTTCGCGCACCAGTACTGGGAAAAGGTGTCGTTTAAGCTGTTGCATTGAGCTCTCGGAAGGTTTTCACGTTTCTTCTGGTTAGTATTGTAATTACAGCTGCCCTTCTGTTGGTTTCAAGCCGTCTCTGAACTCGCTCTCCATTCCTCACTTGTTTTCACGCCCTGCCTTTCTTGTCAATCTCACTATGCCTCGTCTAAGGCCAAGAATGACTAGTAGGCGGGGTTCTTCTCGTGGGCAGGTTATTCGGCCACCTGCGTTCCCCTCCTCTGCCTCCTCGTCATATTCTTTTGACTCTGAGGCTGGTCGGACCGCTGCTCCCAGCAGAAGTCGAGGTCGTGGTCGTGGCAGATGCTCTTCTACCTCTGCTGCGCATGTTCGCCTCACCTCCAATGAGCAATTCCATTCTGCCCGTTTCAATTACCCCTGTTCCTTCAATCACCATGATTTCATCGCCTCAGTTTCCATTAAATTAAGAAACATTCCGACCGCTCAAGCTCTGCCTTCGGCTCCCTCCGGATCTGTTCAGGAATCTGAGGAAGGAATTCTGTTCTGCCCCCCGGGGGTTAGTCGGCAAAGTATTCAGGGACATTTGGCCTCTCAGCCCGAGCTCCCGCAAGTCAGGCCCAGCGCTCCTTCCGACCATGTCTTCTCGGGCATTGCACCTCCGTCTCCTGCAGATGCTGACTCCGACCAGTATGCTTGCCCCGTGGTGGAAGAAGCGCCCTCGCCCACCAACGACGCTTAAATGGTTCTCGCTCAACAGTTTTTGCAAACAGGTACTCAGAAGGGGTCCTTCCCCCTTCTCCTTCACATTTTTTGCAGGCAATATAGATTTAATCTCTTTCGTCGAATAGCTGCTTTTCCAAGCACTGTTATCCATGCTATTATGCTCAAGTCAGTGTCTCAGAGAATCACACTGTATGCTTGTAATTTTTGCTATGGACAATGTCTGTCTCGGTCTTACATGTTGTGGAGAGTCTTGTACTCCAATCATCATTTTGTTTTTCAGAATCAGCTGTTTAGGAAGGAGGACAAGGTCCTGGTCATCAAGTTTTTCTCAGATAGTAAACAGCTGTGGTCTTATGATATGAATGCCTCTTCTCTGGGCTAGCTTTCTGAGGCCTCTGCCTCTTTGTAATATATTTTTGTACTAATATAGAAGTAGACATATTTACAAAAAAAAAAATATAAACCCTTGTTATGCCATTCCGCTCCACCATAATAAATTTTCATACCTTATCCACGTAATTAAAATTCCAACTATATAAAACATGCCTTACTCCAACCTTAATTACGTCGAAGGCATTCTTCTTGTGAATTTTATGTTTGGGACATTGTTTAGATTCATCGTTCCTGACAGAATCTGAATAGATGTCCACTTGGCCCAGTAACAAATTGACACGTAAAAAATGACCGTGAGACAATTGACCTTTTTGAAGGAATTGTGTTTGATTTTTGTTTATTTTTATGCACGAAGCATTCCTGCAGCCTGACAGTGGGATCATAGGTTGCTACCCGAAACGGTATGAGCTCAAAATATCTCTACGTAGGTCTGTGAGGACTGAAGAAGCTGGGAAAGAGGAAATATGTGGAGGATTTTTGAAGCCACTTCAATCTGGTGCAACCCCACAGCTGGATTTGTTGCAAATTCATCATATTCCAAACTTTTGCAGCTGTACAAGGCTATTAATTTTAGATTTCCCAAGTCTCCAAAGGATTTTGGAAGTCTTTTCAAACTCTAAGAGCCATATAGGAGGATTTCTTGGATATTTTTTAAATATGTGAAGGAATCTTGAAGCTTCTCCAATATTTCACAACAAAAGAGAATTATGCATTGGAGATTTGTTAAATTTCCAAATTCCTTAAGAAGAATTCCCAATAAATTCTCCAATATATAAGCTTTATATATTTCAAGGAGTGTAAATGAAAGAATTCTTCTCATAACACTATTAGATATGCAGGCTCTGCGGGACAAACAACAATATTTTCAAGGTATTTCAGCTTCCCTATTGACTTTGGAAGCTCTAAAACTAGAGCTTCAAGAACATACAACTCACACAACTACAGAGGTTCTTGTAATGTTTGACATTTTAATTATAAGAAAAAACAAAAGATACACATTTACTTAAATTTTCTAGGACTGTAATGTTCATCTACATTTACCAACCTGATAATCACACCGCCATAATTTTTTCTATTTTGAACATCTCACTTATAAATTTTTTAAATGGTCCATTTTAATCTAGGAAGGAAGCAAAAAGCTAGGAAAGTCATTCCAGCTAAAACAATTGAGTTTTGGTGATCAGACCCTCTTTAATCATAAATTTCAGAATCGAACTCAAACTCATCGATCTTGGAATTATTTTCCGTTGAAGTCAGAAACTTTTGTCATCCTCGACAAGAATCAAATTCATAATCACCAAGTCTAAAATTAGAGATTGAATTATTGCCCAACGATTTTGAAATCTCGGGCATCAAGGGGCTTTTGCGCGAGAGAATATTTTCTATCAAAGGAGGGTGCTTGAAGAAGAGGAAGCGGTGGCATTCTGGAATCCTTAGAAGCATAAATAGTAGTAGAAGCCTGAGTTGAATCCCTCCATATACCGACTTATCTAGAAAAAACTACTCTCTACAGAAAAATATCGTAGAACTGTTCAAAGATATGGCCTTCATTGCAGATGAAAATAGTTATGAGACCTGCAACTGCTGCTAAACCCAAAATTGAAGCCCTTCACACTTCAGGAAACTTGCAAATTTCAAGCCAAATTCCTTTAGCATTCTTTTGCACTGTCAAATGCTAGTAATATACGCACCATATTAGATATGAAACCATAAAGTTAAGGTTTTCGACCATAACATATTGCCAACATTAATGTTTTATACTTTGGAAATTTGGGTTTTAATAAAATGTGTGGAATTAAAAATTTTAGTAATATATAAAGTATTAAATTAACACACACACACACACACACACACACACATATATATATATATATATATATATCCAATTTTTTTGATATATTTAAAAAATAATAATTTTCCAACACATAATAATCATGACCCCACTATCAACCTTCGAGGACATTGGGCGATTTTTACCTTCACAAGTCAAACTGGTGAATCCAATTGTGCCACTTGTCACAGTCCCATTGGACAAAAACTGAAGAAGATTATTTATATGCTGAATGGACTACCATGTGATCAATTGTACCTATTTTGCAATAATTTTTAAAAAAATTGCCCATTTTGAATTGTGATCAGCAAACCATAACTGCTTCATCCAAGCTTAGTTTTCAACAAAATGAGTTGTGTTCAATTCTTTACGATGGGACGGTCGTTTTGAATCTAGTTTGGTCTAATTATGAACACTTACATTTTTGAGCTAATTTTTTCTCCTCATCCAAGTTCTGATGAAAAATTTATGGGCTTATATTCTCTAAGAAATCAAGATTTCAGAGATAATCATTGAATATATTTCTCTATTATCAAATCTCTTCACGGAAGATATCATTGCAGAGAGAAAAATTAATTGAGAGAGTAATATATTTAAATCAAGCACCACAATTTAAAGGAATTATCTAATACCAAATGTAAGTTTAAAATTCAATGTGAAAAAAAATGGAGCTTACCTCTAGCCACGATTATTAGATTTGATGTAGGGAATTCTTTCCAATTCAATAGAGAGCTCTTCTGATTTATCATGAATATAATGTGTCAAAGGAGGGAATGACAAAAAAATTATTTTTTAAGAGATAAGGGACTCTTCTAATCTACCCATTTTTATATTAATATTTTCACCGAAGATCATTAACTAACTTGGAGTCAATATAATGGTTATTTCTTGTCATAACCAACCTATCATGGGAATTTGCACAACCGCATATATGGGTTTGTGGTAATTTAGACCACAATGGGAACCTTGGAGTGATTGATGGAAAGGCAAGTTACGGGATGAAATCTTTGTTTGCAAGGACATCTTCGATAACTCATATTGTTGGATTTTTGATATTTAATTGATATGCTCATCAATACCATTGGTCTTGCTTGTTACATTCAAATGAATATCTATAATTGATAATGGTTAGTTTTTTAAACGAATTTTAACCTTCGTGATGTTTGACACTCAAGGCCTTTAACACTATGATTTGAAAGCTCTGTAGTTTTATGATACTATGAAACTAGTGGACAACCACACTATTCTCATACTTCTCTTTTCTATTCAATGTCACAATTTTAATAAATAAATAATTTTTCAAGATTTTTTATTAAAAACCAAAAATAATGTTTGTATTTAATTTTCAATTATTTATTTTTTTGAATATTTAATGATTAATATTTATATTTAATTTATAATTATCTATTTATTTGAATATTTAATGATATGATATTTTAATTGATAATGATTTAAATTTATTTAGAGAATTTAATTAAATTGATTTAGTTAATTGATTTGTTACTATTAAATATGAAGATATTTTAATTCAAAATTATTAAATAATTTTTTTAATTAATTAATTTAAATTTTATTTAATTATAATAATCAATTATTTGTAAATATTTTAATTTAAAAAAAAATTATTTATAAAATTTCATAAATACAAAGAAAATAATTTAAGGAAATATTGAACATAAAATATTTAAAAAGTTACTTAATTTGATATCTATAAAAGATATCCATTTTTGTTTTAATAAGTTATTTTACACTAATATAAAGATATCCATTTTTGTTTTGATATGTCATTTTACATTTTTAAAAATATTTATTATATTTTAACAAATATAATTATATAATTATATATAATTTTATTAGTATAGATTATAAATATAATAGGAAAATATTATAAAATTGAACCATAACAGCAATTGCTCCTTGTAAAAATGTTTTGAAAATGGTGTCATTTATGATTTTGAAGAGGTATTTCTAATAGTAATATTCATGATATCGTGATATTACTTTCATTTCAAAACGAGACAATTTTCCTTCTTTAATTACTCATTTCGAAAAGTTTAAATCACGTTTTATTTATTTATATTTTATAATTTTAGTTCATCCCCAATTTTATAGAATATAACATTTTATTATTAAAATAACAGTCAATTACCTTACAACTATGAATTAAATTATTATTTTTAATAATAAAATTATTTTTTTATTTAATATTTTTTTTAAATTAAATTATTATATTATTTTAATATAGATAATTTTATTAGCATGCATAATTAGTTGAGAATGAGTTTCATTACGAAGATGATGGAGACTCCCTAACTTTGATAAATTAGATGCTCCTAATTCAAATCTAAAAAATCTTAAACAACTTGACACTATATATATATATATAATCTTTTCAAATTTAAATTGGTGTAATAATTTATTTTATAAAAATTTTAGAACATTATATTTATTATAGAGATTGCGGTTACCAAAAATATAATTTAAAATTATTACATTTTAAAAAAATATAACTATTTATATTATTTATTTTGAGTTTTATAAAATTTAAAATATATTTAGGAATTTAAAATTATATTTAGAAAATGTCCACAAAATTTTAGATAGTAATCAGATTCTCTATTAAAACACTCCTTGATATGAAATCTGCAAATGTGAAATCTACAATTAATTTTGCGATTATAGAAAACATTGTGTTTCACAATGTCTCCATATCTCCCAAATTTTAGTGAAAATGTTGGAAACCGTATTAAGAGGAGGCAATGGTGTTCGAAATCATAGACTTCATGAGGGACCTTTTCTCCCCCAATAAACGGGTCATATCCATATTCTATATAGGTTATTGAAAGCCGTAACATGATAACCTTTTATACGCAGTGCTCCAAAACATGATTGACCGTGGACGAAGTGGAGATTGGCTGCCCTTACAGGGTAATCAATCTTCATCGTCATAGAATGTCCTAGATTTCAATTCTAATGTTACATTTGAATATGAAAAGTATATGCAGATTACCAAGCATATGCCACGCAGGGAAAGCTACTATATTTCATTCTTCCTGAAAACCACCATTCCCTGAGCAGGAGCAAATGCTTGAACACTGGAATGGATTATTTCAATGCGGCACCCTAGTTTTTTCGAGGGTATAGTGGTCTGATATTTTGTGGTTCCAAGAGATAGCCAGTGCTTCGATGCATGTTCCTCTAGCGGATGTTACGATTACCCGCGATGCGTGAAACAACGTAAATTCAAGGATCATACCTATGGATTGATGCTAATTATTAAATGGTAAACTTGAGAGAGCCCTTACATATACTCCAACGTGGTTGAGGAAGGTTTTATCTCATTTATTAAACCATTAATCATTAACTCTTTGGGGGATAAATAAAACATTTATAAAAAAAAAAGCTTTAAATTCTATAACAAATTGATCCCTCATCAATTAAAAAGTGAAATACATTTTTTACTACTTTGAGGGAACCCATACATAATTTTCAAAACACTAGGTATCCCTCATGATTGTCATGATTGTCTTTAGCAGCTCCTCTAAATTAAATTGTATCATCAATTTCTAATTCCTAAGGCCTACTAATTAATATTTTGAATTAAAGGAATAGGATCTATGAATACTATAAATCTAGTCTAATTAATGTTCAAAGAGACTTAAACATTGCCAAACAATATGTAACCCATGGAGATGGAGTCCCAAGGTCGACTAGGGATAGGTAGCGGACTATAAAGTCCTTTCTTCTTGATGGTCGGTTTGGCAATAGCACAAGCAGTGCAAGATCTAATGTACTTCCCAACATCATGTCGAAGGTTTGGCCAATAGAAATACTTTTGTAGTATTGCCACTATTTTATCGACTCTAAAATGTGACGAGACTTGATTGTAGTGTGCTTCCCAAATCATCTTGGAACACTTGCTTGAAGGAACACAAAGGTGTCCCAAGTGACATAACAGTACATCCTGAAGGTGAATATTTGGAAGTTGTGTACCCTCCAAAACTGTGTTGTATGTGTGGCCTAATTTTGGATCGCTCTTCTAGAGAAGCAACCAATCAAAAGTCTTGTTTCCACAAGAGCTGAGAACGGTGGTTAGCACCACGATCAGTGGTTGGATGAGACAGTCTACAACATTATTGGTGTTTTCCTTCTTGTACTTGATGTTGAAATGAAACTATTGCAGATATGTGGACCACTTATGATGGTGATCGTTCTGCAACTTCCCTTGAATTTGTATGAATTGCAGGGGTTGGTGGTCTATATGGATGACTATTTCCTTCCCCAAAATGTAATGATTCCATTTTTGACAAGCCTGCACAATGGAAGACATTTCGTTGTCATAAGTGGGATACTTGTGGACTGTGTTAAACAATGTCTCATCGTGATATGCCACTAGATGCCCTTGTTGAGTAAGAACTGCCATAATAACATAGTTAGAGGCATCTATCTCGATCTCAAATGGTTGTTACAAGTCTGGTAATGTGAGCACTGGGACGGAGCAGAGGCAATGTTTCAATTCTACGAACGATTTCTGTTGAGATTCCTACCAAAATAATTTTTCATTCGCTCCTCCCTTGGTGACTTGACTCAAGGGCCAAGTGATATGACAAAATCCCAACATAGTGATATGAGAGAATCCCAACATGAACCTCGGGTAGAAATTAACAAGACCTAGAAAGCTGTGAAGCTCTATTAGAGTGGCTGCGGCTGGCCAATCCCGAATGACTTGGATCTTGGTTGGATCAACATGTACCCCGCACACATCAATAATGTATCCTGGATACTAAACCTCGGTCATGCCAAAAATGAACTTCTCCAAATTGGCACACAACCTGTGTTGTTGTGGTGTTTGGAGGACCTGCTAGGAGTAGTCTTTGACAAAACATTGTCATCGCACCGTAATCATTACTGAAGCAGAGTTGTCTGGAAAACAAACTAAAATATGGGAACCTATTGAGATTACATACACTGCTCCACCATTTCCTGAGAGATTTTCCACAGTAAAATCACATGTACACTTGGATTTTGATCTCTTAGGGAAATTACAAAATTTATATATCAAAATTCCTCTCCTACGGGTTATTAAAGAAATAGCTATTTATGCTAAAGCCATTAAATAATTATGTGTTAAGAATCTTGGCAGGAAGCAAAATACTATCTTATAGTCCATTTTTTATGGAAACTCTTTGATCTCATCTGGCTGAAACAAATACCCATTAAATATGATGACCCTGGAAACCATGTAGTTAATGTTCAGTTTTGGGGATATAATTTCCCAAACAATTTGGTGGACTTGGGAGTGGCCACAAATATTATAACAGTTGAAACTTGTAGACTGCCTGGAATAACTAGATTTAAACTGACTCCAACCATTTTGGAACTAACTACATATCCATAGTAAAACCAAAAGGGACCTTAGATGCTATCATTGTTTCAGTACATTCTTGGGAATCACAGTGGACTTTCTGGTCCTCAATCATAAAAATAAACTAGAAGGACAACCTTTGATATTAGGAATATCATGGTTTTACACAACATACACATACATAGGGTGTCGGAAGAGAAGTATGACCTTTGCTAAAGGACCAAATATCAATAATATTATATTATAACCTCCTACTATGATGCAGGGCCAATCCCTGCAAACCCAGAATCTCTCCCCTTTCCCGTGCATATAAAAAAATCTATCTTAATAACAGCCCAAACTTAAACTTTAATTCTGGGAATTACATACACTATCATTGTGGAAGCTCGTAACATTCATTCACAACTTCAAAAGTTGAACTTGGTTAATTAAAACCTAAGGCATCTAATTTATTACACTGCAAACTTATCGACCCAATACCAAGAATTTAAAGTCAACAAACCATGATTCAAATATATGTGTGCTTTGCCTTTTAAACCTGCCAAACTGTTTGAAGACTCATCCGTTCCATGATGACATCGGTTCGCAGCAGTAGTAATCGATTGAATGGAACTTTTAAACTTTTTGCTTAGCCCTTGTTTCTATCGGAACCAAAACCCTTTTATAAACTCAAATCATTCTATCTATTCTTCCGATTCCGATATACACTTTTTATAATATTCAAAACAACGTTGAATGTCTGTTCAAATAAAAAAACCTGTGTATAATTCCATCCTACAGATCTGGTCGATCTGATGGCTCAGAACATTTCGCAATGTCAACAATTGGCAGTGCGACTTTCAACTATTGATGTCTCTACAGCTCCGATGCGATACATCTGATGGCTCAGAACATTTCGCAATGTCGACAATTGGCAGTGCGAATTTCAACTACTGATGTCTCTATAGCTCCGATGCGATACAATCAGCGATCGGAGATCACTGTGATTCGGTGTCACCTCTTTAACCATCAATAAAACACAAAGTTTCGATGTGATATTAATTGGAAATCAGAACTCACAGTGGTTGGACAACGTCCATTCCCATAGCGATACGATAATTTTCGGACCCGATCTCACCTATAAACGATTTTTATGATCCTTCGCGTCCACTCTCCTTGGAACTGTATGCGATCTTTGATCACTCTCTCCAGCTCAATGCGACGAATTAACGGACCCGACGAATTCCAAAATCAATACATATATCATTTCAAACTGCTCAAAGGTTCCACGAAGTATTTCTTTACTCCAATTCTCTGTGTAACGGGTTTTTACCTGCTCGCGGTTGCAACTATGGTAGGTTTGTGTTCACTTGGGAATTCTTACAATTAAAACAAAAAACACACACAGGTCATCATCAATTCAAGCAATTTCACAAGAAACCAATATTCAAGCTCCACGACACATTATACAAAGAGACACACAATATTTATTTTATTCATAACAAAGAGAGGAACAGAGTCTCGCTTTAGACCAAAAATTACACAAATAAATGACCTCTGTCAAAACAAAAACACAGTCTACGCCCTTACTCTACCTTCTCACACAACTCCAAGTCTCTCTCTAACCTGCTATCTATTTTCTATTCAACCTCTCCAACTCACCGTTCATGCCTTTTAGGCTTACATTTATACAATGGGTTCTAAAACCACTTTCTGGTTTAGATCCCTGAATCCCTCAACAAAATCCTAAAATCTCCTTCTTGTTCCTAAAACTCCTCTCTAATCCCTAGATTTATGAACCGACTCCTAAACTAAGATTTACAATCAATTCTCAATCCCTCAATCTCTCCACTATCCTAAATATCTCATGTTCTCCTACATTCAAGAACATTTACAATAAAGCCTTACAATATTCAATTAATTCCTACTTTCATTAAAATCACTCAAAACATTAAATAATTTTATAAATCCAATACTTAAGAAACCAATTTCCTTGAAATACAAGACCCCCTATTTCCACTTAGAATATAATGATAATATTGAGCTGGATGCTCTTGCATCAGACTCCACATGTAAGAAAAATTATCACCACCTGGTCATAAATCTGGATAATTGTTTCCTCCTGGATCCCAAACTTTATTTTGTAATCTTTCCTTGCTTGTCAATTGCTCTATTGCTGTTCTTATCTATTGTTGTTCTCCAGGTGTCCATATTTTATGCTATAATGCTCCACTTGCCTTGCCCTCAAGGTCTGCTACTCTCTTTCTCTTCTTGTCACTCCTTTTCTTTCTTGCTACTGTCTTTCTCTGAGATACTTTCATCATTAAACTCTTTATCAACTCAATTTCTCTGTCCAGTATATCCTCTATCTACTGATTGTTTCCATCTCTTGATTGTTGAATTCTCATTCTTGTTTGTTCTTCACTTATTTTGATCGCTTCCTTTTCACCCTTACTGCTGTTTTGCACCTTTTCTGTTGCTGCTACATTGTCTTTTAGAACAATTTCTTGCCTCTATTTTCTGCATTTGTCAACTTCTTCTTGATTATTATTTATGACAACTGCTTTGTCATCCTTCTTCAGCAATCTATCCTAGACATTCATCCTCTGCTCTTCCAACTTCCTCCTTTGAAAGTCTAGTTCGTTGTATAACTCAATGATTTTACTTGGAGTGAACTTTGGAAATTTTACATAATCTTCCATTTCCTCATTTGTTATTGTCTCATTATCACATGGTCCTTCTTCCTCTGCTAAATCTTCCGTAACATCCTTCAGTAGATGTTCTCCCTCTTTTTCTTCCATTTGGCTATCCACCTGTGCCAAATATGTTCCAACGTCTGCCACAACATCTTCAATTATAACACAATCATTACAATAAAAAATATAATGCCTCTGTACCTCTTTTCCCTTTAGCAACACTTCAGTATGTTGTGTTGATTTCTCTTCTTCTATCAACATATCAATATGCTTATCCAATCTCAAAGAACTCTTGAGACTATCAGCTAGTCTCCCTTTCTCATCATCTATTTCAATGATGTCTTCCATCATTTGTCCATTGTAGTGAACTGATTCTTCCCCAACCTTTTCATCATATTGTGCTTCAAAAATTTCATCTTCTGGAAGGTACTCTTTCACATATTTGACAGTTTTAAAAGACTGTCTATCTTCTTCCAAACCTGCAATCATACGCAAATAATTAGTTTTAAAATGCTTCAGTCATCAAGTCTTCCGGCTACTTCAAATCATTCATATGATTCAACTCCTCTAGCTCTTCATCACTTTCAAAAAGTAATGGTCCACTTTCTGGTCCACATATCGAAACTTTAACATCTTCTTCACCATCTTCCTTTTGCTGTAGTTCAACTCTTTCGAGCTTCTCTATCCTCTATTTGGCATCTATAACCTATTCAAGTCCCCTTAGTTCCTTCATCAACTGCATATTCACCTGATGATTTCTCTTCTCTTGTAGCCTCTGCCACTTCACCTTCTTTCTCATGACATAACCATGCTTCTGGTCTACTTCATTTCTTTGCAACATCTAAATTAACACCTCAAGTTGAACTACTATCTCAGCCTTCTCCCGCTCATATTCCTCTTTGCTTAACTGTCTCTGTATGCCATTTGCCTTGGCATCCTTCTCCTTTTGTCCTCTGTTGTGGTCTCTTTCAGAACCTTCGTTACGACTATCACTAGCCATCATCCTCTCCATCTCTTATGAGCTCCTCACTCACTTTATTATAAGTTGCACTAAAGCCTCTTCAGCAGCAAGTCCTGTCTTGCCGGCACTTATCTCACCAAGCTCTCCTCACTCAGTCTTTTGGCAAGCAATTGTTTCTCTATCTCTGGAACCTCCTTTGAGCACTTCTCTTTGCTCTTTCGGGCTTCAACTCATCTATATCTTCTAAGAGCACAACTTTCCTCCTTATCCAATCTCTATTGGAATTCCTCAAGGTTCTGCCACATTTATGTTTTCACTTAGAAACTTTCACCAGCTTCCTTTATCTGTTAGAAACTCTAACCACATCTTCTATGGAGTTTCCTTTTGGGAGTTGCAATAATATTTCTACTTCAATGCAAAGAATACAATCTTCTAATATTCAAATCCAAATAAAACCATATCATATTACCTTCAAGATCTTGGTCTGATCTTGTCCTTCCATTCACCTGCACTTTTGAATGGACTGTCCTTCCCACTAGCTTTCAGCTGTGTCTTCAAACTCTGTAATTTTCAAAATTTACAAACATCCCTCTTACAATTTAACTACTGTAATCTTACTATAAAATTTCATTCATATCTGCTAATCATTAGACAAAGCTGCATACCTTCAACTACCTTCAGAATCTCACCATTCCTGCAAATCTGTTTCAGCAAATTTGTATGCTTCCACTGCACAATTTCTCGATTTTCAACTATTGGCAATCAGATTTTAGAATCTGATCCTTTCTTCCAATCTTCCGGCTTTATATAGGCAAAGCTTTAGCTATCAGCAACATCCAATTGAGTCTCCATCCTCCAAAAATCGCTATGGATTCTTTCTGTCTCTGCAATCTCTGCTTAATTCTACTTTGCCTTCCTCTAAGAACTTAATTGTTCTTCTCCATTATCGCAGCTGCACTCTGGTTGTTTGACTGTTAGATTAGAATCTGATCTCCCTTTTAGTATTCATCACACACTCAAATAAAACACACTTCAGTTCTAAACAGAACCTTCCTGCACTCATTCAGAAAAACAAACATCTTCAATTTCAATAGAGCCAAGCTCTGATACCAAAATGATGCAGGGCCAATCCCTGCAAACCCAGAATCTCTCCCCTTTCCCGTGCATATAAAAAAATCTATCTTAATAACAGCCCAAATTTAAACTTTGATTCTGGGCAATTACATACACTATCATTGTGGAAGCTCGTAACATTCATTCACAACTTCAAAAGTCGAACTTCGTTAATTAAAACCCAAGGCATCTAATTTATTACACTGCAAACTTATCGACCCAATACCAAGAATTTAAAGTCAAAAAACCATGATTCAAATATATGTGCACCTTGCCTTTTAAACCTTCCAAACTGTGTGAAGACTCATCTGTTCCATGATGACATCGGTTTGCAATAGTAGCAATGGATTGAATGGACCTTTTAAACATTTCGCTCAGCCCTTGTTTCTATCGGAACCAAAACCCTTCTATAAACTCAAATCATTCTATCTATTCTTCCGATTCCGATATACACTTTTTATAATATTCAAAACAACGTTGAATGTCTGTTCAAATAAAAAAACCTGTGCATAATTCCGTCCCACAGATCTGGTCGATCTGATGGCTCAGAACATTTCACAATGTTGGCAACTGGCAGTGCAACTTTCAACTACTGATGTCTCTACAGCTCCGATGTGATACATTTTATGGCTCAGAACATTTCGCAATGTCGGCAATTGGCAATGCGACTTTCAACTACTAATGTCTCTATAGCTCCGATGCGATACAATCGACGATCAGAGATTGCTGTGATTCAGTGTCACCTCTTTAACCATCAACAGAACACACAGTTCCGATGCGATATTAATCGGAAATCAGAACTTGCAGTGGTTGGACAATGTCCATTCCCATAGCGATACGATATTGCCGGACCCGATCTCACCTATAAATTATTTTTATGATCCTTCGCATCCACTCTCCTTGGAACTGTATGTGATATTTGATCACTCTATCCGGTTCGATGCGATGAATTAACGGACCCGACGAATTCCAAAATCAATACATATATCATTTCAAACAGCTCAAAGGTTCCACGAAGTATTTCTTTACTCCAATTCTCTGTGTAATGAGTTTTTACCCGCTCGCGGTCGCAACTAAGGCAGGTTTGCGTTCACTTGGGAATTCTTACAATTAAAACAAAAAACACACACAGGTCATCATCAATTCAAGCAATTTCACAAGAAACCAATATTCAAGCTCCACGGCGCATTATACAAAGAGACACACAATATTTATTTTATTCATAACAAAGAGAGGAACAGAGTCTCACTTTAGACCAAAAATTACACAAATAAATGACCTCTGTAAAAAAAAAAACACAGTCTACGCCCTTACTCTGCCTTCTCACTCAACTCCAAGTCTCTCTCTAACCTGCTATCTATTTTCTATTCAACCTCTCCAACTCACCATTCATGCCTTTTAGGCTTACATTTATACAATGGGTTCTAAAACCACTTTCTGGTTTAGATCCCTAAATCCCTCAACAAAATCCTAAAATCTCCTTCTTGTTCCCAAAACTCCTCTCTAATCCCTAGATTTATGAACTGACTCCTAAACTAAGATTTACAATCAATTCTCAATCCCTCAATCTTTCAACTATCCTAAATCTCTCATGTTCTCCTACATTCGAGAACATTTACAATAAAGCCTTACAATATTCAATTAATTCCTACTTTCATTAAAATCACTCAAAACATTAAATAATTTTATAAATCCAATACTTAAGAAACCAATTTCCTTGGAATACAAGACCCCCTATTTCTACTTAAAATATAATGATAATATTGAGCTGGATGCTCCTACATCATACTAAACCCTACATGTTCATTAATGATTTTAGATGTTCCCCAACTGAATATCAGGAAGGTAATTTACACTCTCTTCTCACCATTGACAAAGCTCTTATCTTTAGAAGACACGCGGAGGATGTTGTAATTAATGGATTCATTAATAAACCTTCTATTATCAGGAACCCAAATTGTCAAATGATGAAAATTGTGTTTGATAATGAAGCCCAAGGAGATCTTCTAGAGGACTTAAACATTGAACATATACCCACAAATATAGTTCACAATAGCATTCCTATTGAAATTTAGTCTAGAAAGAACCTGAATATTAATGCCAATATTAATGACCTCCATGTGAAAGGATGAGTCAAATTCTTCAATAATATAAATATGCTTTTTCGTGGAAATATTTGAAGATCATCGATCCACAACTTTGCACACATCATATTTATATTGAGAAATATGCCTGATGCATTCACGAGGCTCAAAGAAGACTAAATCCACACCTCAAAGATATAGTAAAACAAGAACTTAAAAAAATTCCTTATGTTAATCTCATATATCCTATTTCTGATATTCAGTGGGTTTCACCACTCGTGGTAGTCCAAACAAAGAATGGAAAATGGATATTTTGTGTCAACTATAGAGAATTAAATAAAGCCACACATAAGGATCGTTTTCCCCTTACATTTGTTGATCATACCCTTGACACTCTTACTAGGAAGAAATATTTTTCTTTCCTAGATGGGTTCATCGGATATAATCAAATTCAGATTGCCATAGAAGATCAAGATAAAAATATGTTCACCTTTTTGTGGGAAACATTTGGATATCTAGTTTTACCATTCTGGTTTTGCAATCCACCAACCACTTTTCAAAGGGAAATTTTTAGTATTTTTTTTTATTTAATAAATGAGGGACTTGAACTATATATGGATGAATTTAATCCTTATGGCAATGATTTTGACCAAGCCTTGCACAATCTTGAGAAGGTTTTTGCATGATGTATAATTACCAGGTTGTGCCTCAGTCATGAAAAAGGTCATATGATGATCACAAAGGGCATAGTTTTGGGAAATTTTATTTCTGTTACAGGCATTCAGGTCGACACAACTAAGATCAAGGTAATTCTTAAACTCCCTAATCCTCAACAGACAAAGGTACGTAGTTTTCTTGGTTATGCTGGTTATTATCATTGTTTTGTAGAAGTTTAAAAAAAAATTGCAGTAGCTCTTTATGTATTAACTAGACATGTGGAATTTGAGTGGACTAATAGATGTGAGATTGATTTTCCATATCTGAAAGTGTTGGTCTCAACAATTCCTGTGTTGTGAGAACCAAACTGGAATATACCATTCCATATATCCTTAAATGCATCAGATATGGTGATAGGAGTAGTTCTCAGACAAAAAGAGGATAAAAAAACCTTATGCCATTTATTACATTAGCAACAATCTTACTTCGACTGAGTTAAATTACACTATGACAAGATTTTTTTTTTTTTCCATTGTTTATGTCATAAATAAATTTCTCCATTACATAATAGGATATCAATTTTTTCTATACAATGGTCATTCTGCCATTCATTAATTAAATAGAAAACATGTTATCAATGGTAAAATAACTGGTTGATTAGTATTATTGCAAGATTTTGACATTACTCTAAAGAATCTATGTTTTTTGGATATGCTAAAACTTGGAAGCAGTTGAAATGATTGAAGCTAGTTTTGGTTTTTGATGTAAATGATTCTCGCCATATACTCCATATTCTTAATATAAAATGTTTGTCTTATTAAAAAACAATTAATATTAAAATATAATTATAGACTATTTTATTAAATTAGTTAGTAGTAAAAACATCACAAGAAAAAATCTTACTATATCGGGAGAGTAACATGTATATATAATAAAATAAATATTTTAATTAATTTAAAAAAATATTTTAATTAATATATATTTAAATTTATTTAAAGATAATGTAATAAATTTATAAAAATTCTTTAAATATTAAATATTGTGCTAATACATATTCATTATTTCCCTTTAATAAAATGTATTTAAAAAATATAATAAACTTTATCAATTATTTTTAAAATATTGAATTGATTGGATTTTAATAAATATTTAAATTTATATTAAACATATATATTTATTAAATATAATATAAGATTCAATATATTTATTTAATTTTAAATTATAACTGCTACATTAAACATGTTTATTTATTAAATATAATATAACATTCAATATATTTATTTAACTTTAAATTATAATGGCTATATTATTTTTATAAATCATATTTGATAATAAATGTTCAAATTATAACATTTAATAAATATTTATTATTGAATATCATATTTAATAATAATAATATTTTAAAGATTTATTGATAATAAAAAATAAAATTATAGTTTTGAATTTATAATTTTTCAACAAAATTATTATCAATATAAGTATTTTTTTTATAATATTTTAATTTAAAATTATTAACAATTTCATTTATTAATGAATATGTTATAGAATTATACTTACATAAGTTTGAACACACTAAAATAATGAACAAGATTATACTTATGATGATTAATGTCCACTAAAAAATAAATACATATACATCCTTAAAAATATATATATCATTTTAATATATATATATATATATATATATATATATATATATATATATTAAAAATTAACTGCAACTAGATTTATATGAAGGGGAAGCCTCTACCATATGATCTCCTGCCCAGAAAGGAGTCGTAGACCACCTGGTCCCATAATCTTAAAATGAAAACATATTAACATTACTTGCTACAATATGGTCGATTAACATTACAAAATCAAATATAGAAGGTTCGTGGAATGAAAATCACCGGCCTTGGCAGCTGGACTGAACTTCTCAAAGATATATAATGGTCGGGATGGTGCTATGCAGCCAAGCCATAGAGTTTTCTAAGAAAATGGATTAGTGCACTAACATGCTAATGCATATATTGAATCATTTAGTGCATATATCTGCTTATTTGCAAAGCACATAATCTCTTATTGTGTGGCATATCTGATTCTAATGCCACATGCATTAAATGCACTATGCCTGCAATTTCTATGTTGAATTACCCAAGCAAAATCCTGTTATACGATTCATGACCCTTGCATGAACATAAATTGATAGAACATATCTATGGTTTGGTGCTATTTATTAAATGGTAAACTTTAGAGGGAAGAACTTTTTAAATATTTTTCAAGGTGATTTGTTAGATTTAATATTTTTGTGATTGAGAATATAGTTTTATGTCTTTCAGCATGATCAGATATTTCGTTTAGATTTTGAAACATAGTTGTTAATGAATTAGGTAATTAGTTAATTAATTATTTAAAATAAAAAAATGAAATTGATTGTTAAGAAATATTTACTACAATTTCACTAGATATTGCAAACCTGGCATACAAAAAATCATTGAAGATAAGAATTAGTAAATAAATTGTTATTGACTTGTCTTAAATCATATTCTAAGTAGCAGTTTCATGTGAGCTATCAAATCCTTGAAAGTGTCCATTGTCAGTGACATATATCTGAAGTGATAATTCATTTAGTAATGGGGAAAATCTTGGGGGTCCTTGTGACCCAAGTGAAATTTTATAATCCTCGTCACATCCAAAACTCTCAGGTAACAAATCATTATAGCAAAAATCACCTAAGAAATGATTGGGTCATGTCTTTTCAAACATATCATAACACCTTAAACCATTTCTTAATTTGATATTAAAGTTTATATTGAGAAAAGACAATTTGATATAATCAAATATCACATATTAAAAAAATATTCCAATAAAATAAAATTAACTTTAAATATATTTAAATTTATATTTGCTCACCTATCTAAATAAAAAAAAGAAAATCACATCACGATTTTCAAAGAAAAACAATTTTTGAGATCATTCCATGACCATTTCATTGCTTCCAATTCACGGGAATTAAATTCAATAATAAGGAGCACAAGTTGATATAAAAATATATAATATTGGATAACTTAAATGAGGAATAATAGAAAAACAACTTGGAACATAAGAAAATAAGCAGAAAATCGAACATAAGAAAATAAGCATTCATGTACGCTCAGAATTTACTCACTCGCCAATTTACACATTTGCCTTCGTGTACGTTAAAATTTCCTTTTCCCTGCAATCGGTACGTCAATAAATTTTTGTCATACTCGTAAATCTAGATTACATAGTTTTCTCAACAAAATAAACATGTCATTAAAATAACTATCTGACATAAACAAGTTTGCAAAAATTGCTCCACCGTTCTGACATTTCAAAACTTCAATGTACTTTACACACTTTATGAGGCACATAATATGGATAGATAAAGAGCGATAACTGAGAAAAACGAAAAGAAAACTACATTAACTATACAAACAAGTGTTGCGCTTATGTTCTTATATAGAAGAAAAAGTGTGCTTAAACTTTATTTAGACTATGTTTGTTTTAAGTTTGATAATATTAACTTCATGTCTGTTTTTATTTACACCTAGTCTTAGCGAGCGAGCGTTGTTTGCGAAGCCATGAGCCATTTAACATTCCTACTCAGCCACATGAAATCTAAACTATATAACTTTGTGACTGAAACTTTTGGAAGGTTTTCATTCATCTATTGATCAATTCTTCCCTGATAGGACAACAATATCAAATTTACGGAAACCAAAGAGTTGCAGGGTTAAAATAGAAAGTTAAAGTATATAGGGAGAAAAAAATTCCAGACAAGCATTGCCGATTTAGAGTTTTGATCCAATAAGAGATTACCTTCAAGTGAATGCAATAAAATGACCTTCAAGAGTAGTAACAGTTACATTGACAACTTCAACTCCGGTTTCTTCTAACATGTTTAGAAGATAAGAGAAGCCGATCTGATCCTTGGAAATATTTATAATGACTTGAATACCTGGTTCAAATCTGCTAATCCTTACTGTCTAAAACTTATCCTGTACATTGGAGGGTTGAACCTGGGAGGATTGCAGGTTATTATAAATACAAGAGCTGTTGGGAAATGGTTTTACAGTGGCGGAGAATATTAGCAGGTCTCTTGTCTTTTCGAGCTCTATTAACTTATTTTGTAAATGATGAATGTGTTTAATGGCTTTCAGCAGTTTGTCCGATAATGTGCATTTTGTCTACAGAAATTGCAGACACGGGTAGAACCATTACCCCTTTTATTTCAACATATCCACGTAGTTGGTAGCACTAATTTAATGAAATTTCCATTTTCTTTCTTTGAAAAAGATAGTAAGAAATTAAAAAAACTTTCGAGTAGACAAACATGAAGGCTGCACAGTATATTGCATCCTCTTCTTTCTCTCGTGTCATGGACTGTCGCCCTACTTGAATTAACTAAATCACTGGTTTCTCAAGACACTGAGAATCATTTCAACTTTTGAACGACCCACATTTTGATATTTACCTTTGGAAAACCTCAGACGCTATTGCCCATGGTTTCCATTGCATGGAGTGAGGATATATATATAACTCAATAATCATATATGTGCAGAGAGATGTAAGGATTTCATAAGACATTATGATTCCCAGCCACAAATATGGTTCGATGATTCTTAGCATCAAACATATCACCAAAGTCGTAAGGGTAATCGCACTTTATATGTTTCGATTTGACCTCACTGTGCGATCCAGGTTTCAGTAAAGTCGTAAGGGTAATCGCACTTTATATGTTTCGATTTGACCTCACTGTGCGATCCAGGTTTCAGTAAAAGATGAGTGACATGCCCAATTGAACCAGC
Organism: Pinus albicaulis; assembly: GCA_034641835.2. Taxonomy (NCBI): domain Eukaryota; kingdom Viridiplantae; phylum Streptophyta; class Pinopsida; order Pinales; family Pinaceae; genus Pinus; species Pinus albicaulis. The sequence continues at coordinate 910,827,421 of CM076577.1, forward strand.
ATGAAATTCTGATATAGAAAACTTGGTTTCGTTATAGCATTATCAAGAATTTAAACCTAACCGATGAAAAATAAAATATGTTGAGAGTAAATAGATAATATTGCGGCAGTTAATATAGGAAATTTTTTCATAATCAGCCAAAGAAATGCAAGAACTTACTAGATTTACAGTGTGGAAAAATGCGTTATTGTTCTTAATATCGCAATACCTACAGATTCGTGAGGAACATCAAGCGGTGTTGCTAAGCACAAGGGCCCTGTGATATTGGTGTTGGTCTCAGCCATGCGGAGCAGCACATTGACGAAGTCTTTAACGTTTGTGTCTCTTTCTTTCAAGACAATGAAATGATTCGTATTTCATGGCAAGGTGGAAGACATGAGTAATGTTCAGTTAGTTAATTATTTAGGTTGAAGGAGACATTGGATCTAATGGTCTAAAACATTTCAATTGTCTAACATGTTATCCAATGGCTCAAACACAGCCAAGGTGGCAGCTAGGAAAGTTGTTTTCAAATAATGACGCCTTACTACATAATTAAATACGTTAATTTAATAAATAATCCTTAAATAATACCTATTTTTTCCATAAATAAAAGGTTATTATAATAATGATAAAAAGAAATTATCATATAATCATTTTTAAAAATATTTTAAAAAATATGGGAAATTAGAAGTATATATATTTATACTAAATAAATTAATATAAAACATAAGGATAAAGAGATTTAGAATAATCAAAATAATAATAAAAATATTATAATAATAAAGATATAGATTTAAGAATATTAATAAAAAACAAAGAAATTTTTGGAAGATTTTAAATAAAAAAGAAGAAAATAGGAAAAATAGAAGGGAAATAAAATTGAGAAATAAACTAAAAAATCTAAAACACTCAAAATTCAAGCAAAAGGCCCACGAGTGACATAGAGTCCAGTTTTTACTCAATTTTCAACCATTCCTTGAGATTCCTCATAGGCGCTCTAAGCTTCCTATGCTACCAATAACTTTAGAATTCTCCATACAAACATGGTAACAGAATCTTTTGAATATTCCTTAGCAATAACTTCAAAATTCTCCAGACAAACATGGTAACAGAATCTTTTGAATATTCCACAAAAGAAAAGAAGGAGAACTGCAATCGCACGAAAATATAAACAGCACTGCACAGAAGGCAAGTGGAAATTTAAAGCAATCGCAACAAATATGAGCTCAATCCAGCTTTCCCAATTGCAATTTCTGGTGTCACAATCGCCAACTCCCACAGGTAGACATGCGCATGGTCAAATCAAGGGGGTTATGAGTTTCATTAAAGGTGGTCAGATTTAAGGATTGGCAAGTATGATCAATGCTGGTGCTAATTAGTGACCATTGGAACAATCAAAGTTGCCAGGGAATTTGGCCAAATCAAACTGCAATCTGACAAGAAAAGTTGTTCTAGAGATTTTGTGGTTGGTCATTTTCATTTTGGAAACTAACACAACAGGTGGACATAAAAGTATTACCGTTGTAAGCACCTCTCTTCCATGATATTAATTGGGCAACGTTTTGAAAATAACGATAAAGTTGACAGACTGGCAATTTTATCTACTTTGATTTGTTCCAAAGAAATTGACTGGTCAAACACGTTATCAAAAGATTTATTAAATTAATAAATCTTTTATGACAATTATTATAAAAATGAATTAAAAATATATATATTATGATAATTAATATTAAAATGCAATTACATACTTTATGTCTACACATATGAGATTACTTTTATCACTAAAACTTTTCCACAGGTTTAATTAATATTTATATTATTTTTTTAAATTATTTTAATTAAATATATAAGAAATTAAATAAATACTTAAATTAGGTTTATTGGGCTAAGAGGGGCATCTACAGCCCAATTTGACCCTGATGTCAGGTGGGTCCCATCGTCATACAAAATGTCAGCTTAGGTTTTAAATTAAAAATATAAAAATTAAGTGTCAGCTTAACAAACAAATTTTAACAACTCCACCAATTGCTTATTTTGTAGGGAAGTATGATTACGTGGTTTAGTATTTGCTTGATTAGAACTACCCAGTGGCTGCCTGCCTCCACTTTGTGCCTGTCGAGAAGATAAAAAACACATTTTACAGGGAATTGGAAAGGAAGGAAGAAATCGAAGTAACTCAAGAAAGCGAAGATAAGGTTGCTATTTCTCATTTCGACTGAGAATGTTCTGTTGTGATTGTCATCGTTTCATGCTAGCAAAACCAAATTTTGTGCGATGGTTTTGAAACTGAACATGATAGGAACTATAATCAATTGGGGACTTGGTTTGGCAAACTGAACATGATAGGAACTATAATCAATTGGGGACTTGGTTTGGCTGCCTTGCATGCTAAGCTAAGCACATAGGAAAGTGAGTTCTATTTTTGTTGGTATGAAGCGTTAATTTGAAATCTTGGTTTTGGTAAATCTGTAACTGTTCAGTTAATATGCATTAGATAATGAGGAATATGGTTAGCACTAGTCCAATTGAGGTACTTTAATACAACAATTTGTGCATGTTGTAGACTTGGTAAAAAAATTCCGTTATTGTGATTGGGTATACTTTGTCTGATTTGCTAATGCACGATCTGTATATTAATTTATTTGTAACTCTATGTTTTATGATATATAAATTATCTTTTTGGATATCTTGTGAGGTAGGAAATATTTTCAGATTCATATCTGATAAATTTGGATCTAAATATGATAGAAACTATAACTATTTGGCTGTGTTGCATACCACTGAGTTATTTTTAGTGAGATGTCAATCATGAAATTAAAATTTCTGTAAATCTTATACAATTCTAAAAATTTCTATGTATTGTAAAAATTGGTTTAGTAATGAGTAAGGTGTGCAATGACGTCATGTGTTAATATGGTATCAAAAGAAGTCACGAGTAAGGTGTACAATGACGTAATGTGTTAATATTGGTTTAGTAATGAGTAAGGTGTGCGTAATGACGTAATGTGTTAATATGTGTTAATATGGAGTAGATAATGATTATAATCCAAAGGTTGTATGGAGTAGATAATTATTATAACCCAAAGGTTGTATGTAGATTTTAATCATTTGTCAAATTTAATTTTGTATGAAAGCACTCACTATAGAAACCATTATCTACCAGTTGGAAAGGGCGAGAAAACATTATGCATTAGAAAACAATAGAAAAAGAAATGAAAATAAATATGGATATTTACTATTTCCATTGAAAAAATGATGAAAATTAATTTCAGTGTAGATGTTGATTTCTAATTATATTTGACTACTTCCACTAAATAAATAAAGCATCTTTTTATATTTACTCCATAAACCTCTTTATATTTAAAATAAGTCAAAAAAACAAATTTTATTTAGGTGAAGCCTATATGCCAAATACCATGGGCCAAATTATTATTAATACCATGGGCTAAATACCATATTTATAAAAGAGCTATGGTAAATAAATAAATCAATATAAAAGAGGTATAAAGAGGCATGATAAATATATAAAAACATATCAAATATCATTATAAATCAACATCTAATTATATACCAAGTCTATGGGCCAAATACCATTGTAAATAAAAGAGGTATGGTAAATAAATAAAACCTATTTTTTTATATTTACTCTATAAATCCCTTTATATTTACCAACACTCAAAAAATAGGTTTTATTTAGGTGAATCCTATAGATCAAATACTATGGGCCAAATTATTATTACTAGCAATTGCATCGTATGTTGTAAAAGAAACGTTGTAAAGCAGTAACATAGTAAAGAGTAGTATAGAGGAAAAAACGCAGAAAGCAGTAACATAGTAAAGAGTAGTATAGAGGAAAAAATGCAGAATGAATGCCCAATTACCCTTATCCACTTAATAATGATATTAATCGTAAAAGATTGAGCTTATCTATAGAAGATTCAATGAACCAAAGTTTGATGATGGGCACTACGTACCACTCCACCCTCACAACGTTATATACATAAAAAAATATATGCATCAATCCCTAACCTACTTTCTCATTCTATTCTTAATCAATTTAATGCATCCACTTCCCCTTATTTATTTACCAAATGGTAATGTTGACTCAAGTAAATTACTAAATTTTGTGAAATAAGTGCCAAGGTCAATTAAATGAACCAATGTTTCATGATATTAAATGAACTCCAACTCACTTATAAAAAGTAGACATTGACTCATACTCATTGAAAGCAACATAATCCATCGTCAATTAAATGAACCAATGTTTCAAGATATTAAATTTCCTTAGGAGCTTCAGACACTTCATACTCTGTTCAAATCTCAAGAAATGCCCTAGACTCAGTTTTCAAGAGGACCAAAAGCTCTAGGAATTTCTCAATGAATATTACAAGGTCCTTTTGCCACATATTTGCCTTACAAAATATATTTTTTATTGCTCAGAAACATGTCAAAAATTTCCATAATAAGTGGGCCGAAAGCTCACGGAAATTCCTGCAAGTAGACTTAATGAAACCCATACAAAATGATTAGCTCAAAAGAATAAACTATGTACAAGCCTTCAAATAAATCGATCAACTTGAAACCAAACCTCAACTTAATTGTGAGTGTGACAGTATTAGCCAGTGAAACTTTCAAGATACAATATGGTAACTTGGTGATTGTCTGCAGCCACTTAATATCCTGTTCAAAGACCAAGAGTAAACTCTTGATGTTCCAATAACATGCATTCTAATCTCCTACACAGTTTTCTTTAGAAAGCTTCTAATCGAGATTAAAGAAACAACTTCAACCTAACTTTCATCTCTTTGCTGAATCACAATAATGGGAAGGATTCTTTAGAAAGCAAAGCCTTGTTTAAAACTAGAAGTTCTTTTTCCGTGACTTTAAAGTTCAATATGCACATACATCAAAAAGGAGTTTAAACCATTGTATGTTTTGGGGAATTTGGCATCAAAAGAAAATTTCATGACCCACTACTAAGTCAGACCTTCTAACTTAGTGATCTGTCAATTTGACTGGCAGCATATAAGGCTATTCCAGAGCCCGCAGTCTGCAAGAAATTCACATTATGGTATTGAGTAAAATTAAACCATTGATTAATGTAAAACTAGAATAAGAGTCATTCCAATTATTGGCATTCATTTTCAAAGTACTTTGCAGTCAAGAAAATACCTTCTGTAATGTACCAAGATCCAACCCCTCAAAATTCGTTAGAGTCAGATGCTGGGGAAATGAGAATCTACATGGTTGATTTAACATTAGTTCAAAAAAGAACAAAAAGTTAAGAAAAACACGAAGAACAAAATAAAATGAGGGACAAATGGTGAAGTCTGGGATTTATAACCAAGTGGAAGGCATAAATAAAACTTGTTGCCCCATTTGTGCAACATGTTTTTTAGATCCTAAAGGGAATTTTGAGGCATTGGCATACACAGAGAAATTATGTCCACAAAGTAACCCTATAGGATTATTTTTAAGGAATGAAGACGGGTCCAAAAATCATTTGTTTCTGGTGCAAATGCTAGATCATACCTCCATAACTCTCCCTTGTTATGTAAAAATCTACACCCTTGTATTCCAGAAATTTCTCAAACCAACTCAAAAGGAAAGCCAAGTTGTCTTGAGCTGCATTATTTGACACTTGTTGTTCAGTTTTAATCTTATTCAATCTTGCCCAAAAAGTAGAGTCAACATTATCAATATAAGAATATATTTCATTGCAGCAATAAAAAAGAAATATGGGTAATAAATAACATACCAGTCATTCCGTCATTAGAATACTGGTAATTTGAACTAGTGTTGGAATGAGAAAACCCCACACCAACTGGGCTCTCTAGATATAGCATTTTTGTTTCTGAGGGAATTTTGAGGCATTGGCATACACAGAGCAATTATGTCCACAGAGTAACCCTACAATATTATTTTTAAGGAACGAAGACTGGTCCAAAAATCATTTTTTTTTCTGGTGCAAATGCTAGATCAACCTCCATAAATCTCCCCTGTTATGTAAAAATCTACACCCCTGTATTCTAGAAATTTATCAAACCAATTCAAAAGGAAAGCCAAGTTCTCTTGAGCTACATTATCTGACACTTATTGTTTAGTTTTAATCTTATTCAATATTGCCCCGGCATTATCAATCTAAGAATATATTTCATTGCAGCAATAAAAAAGAAATATGGATAATAAATAACATACCAGTCATTGCATCATTAGAATACTGGTAATCTGAACTAGTGTTGGAATAAGAAAACCCCACACCAACTGGGCTCTCTAGATATAGCATGTTTGTTTCTGTCATCAATAAGATTGCACATGGTAAATGTCATCAGTAGATTGCAATTGATAAATGTCATAGTTAGCTTCTAGTTATGTTTGAGCCTTCAAGTCATCCAAGCTATTGCTAATCAGTTCAAGAAAAGACAAAGTTATTACCTGTATTCCAAAAGTACTTATTTCTCCACAAAATTTCTCCATTGTGTCCCCCAGGTTTAAAAGGACCATGCTGCATGAATGCTCCATACCCAAGTGATGAGCATCCAGGGCCTCCATTGTCCTCCATATCCATATTCAATTGAAATTTCGACAATGTCTTAAACTTTTTCAATAACAAAAAAACTAACATATTTTCATTTCAAAAAAAAAAAAATAGTTACATTGGCACAGTTTTATCTCATATCCTGACATCATGATCCCCATATTCCACCCCTCCCAAAAAAAAATGTCATCATCGTTCACCATAATTCTTTGTGAAATTTCATCTATCTATTCATATGATCTATCTCTCTGTTACAGTCTGACTTGATATAACATACCATCCTTATCTTTTCCTCCAAGGATATCTAAAGGTTCTTAAAATGAGATTAAAGAAACATAAACATATTCATAAAGACAATATTAGAAAAAAAAAACGGTTTAAATAAATTCTTTATATGTCAGAGTCAGATGCTGAGGCAATGAGAATATTTATGGTTGATTTAACATTAGTTCAAAAAAGAACCAAAAGTTAAGAAAAACATGAAGAACAAAATAAAATGAGGGACAAATGGTGAAGTCTAGGATTTATAACTAGGTGGAAGGCATAAATAAAACTTGCTGCCCCATTTGTGCAACATGTTTTTCAAATCCTAAAGGGAGTTTTGAGGCATTGACATAAACAGAGAAATTATGTCCACAGAGTAACCCTATAAGATTATTTTTAAGGAACGAATACTAGTCCAAAAATCATTTGTTTCTGGTGAAAATTCTAGATCATACCTCCATAACTCTCCCCTGTTATGTAAAAATCTACACCCTTGTATTCCGAAAATTTCTCAAACCAATTCAAAAGGACAACCAAGTTGTCTTGAGCTGCATTATTTGACACTTGTTGTTCAGTTTTAATCTTATTCAATATTGCCCAAAAACTAGATTCGGCATTATCAATCTAAGAATATATTTCATTGCAGCAATAAAAAAGAAATATGGATAATAAATAATATACCAGTCATTGCATCATTAGGATATTGGTAATCTGAACTAGTGTTGGAATAAGAAAATCCCACACCAACTGGGCTCTGTAGATATAGCATGTTTGTTTTTTAGGGCATTTTGAGGCATTGGCATACACAGAGCAATTATTTCCATATAGCAACCCTACAGGATTATTTTTAAGGAACGAGGACTGGTCCAAAAATCATTTGTTTCTGGTGCAAATGCTAGATCATACCTCCATAACTCTCCCCTGTTATGTAAAAATCTACACCCCTGTATTCTAGAAATTTCTCAAACCAATTCAAAAGGAAAGCCAAGTTGTCTTGAGCTGCATTATTTGACACTTGTTGTTCAGTTTTAATCTTATTCAATATTGCCCAAAACTAGAGTCGGCATTATCAATCTAAGAATATATTTCATTGCAGCAATAAAAAAGAAATATGGATAATAAATAACATACCAGTCATCGCATCATTAGAATACTAGTAATCTAAAATAGTGTTGGAATAAGAAAACCCCACACCAATTGGGCTCTCTAGATATAGCATGTTTATTTCTTTCATCAATAAGATTGCACATGGTAAATGTCATCAGTAGATTTCACATGATAAATGTCATAGTCAACTTCTAGTTATGTTTGAGCCTTCAAGTCATCTAAGCTATTGCTAATAAGCCCAAGAAAATACAGAGTTATTACCTGTGTTCCAAGAGTACTTATTTCTCCACAAAAGTTCGCCATTGTGTCCCCTGGGTTTAAAAGGACCATGCTCCATGAATGCTCCATACCCAAGTGATGAGCATCCATGGCCTGCATTGTCCTCCATATCCATATTCAATTGAAATTTGGACAATGTCTTAAAATTTTTCAATAAGAAAAAACTGACATATTTTCATTTAAAAAAAAAATGGTTACATTGGCATAGTTTTATCTCATCTCCTTACATCATGATCCCCATATTCCACCCCTCCCAAAAAAAAATGTTATCGTCTTTCACCATAATTCCTTGTGAAATTTCATCTATCTATTCATATGATCTATCTCTTTGTTACAGTCTGACTTCATATAACATACTATCCTTATCTGTTCCTGCAAGGATATCTAGAGATTCTTAAAATGAGATTAAAGAAACATCTACATATTCATAAAGAAAATATTAGAAAAAAAACAAAAATAGTTTAAATCAATCCTTTATATTTTTATACACTCCGAATGTTGAAAGGTTTTGTTTTCAGGGGCTGGAAATTTGAACTTGCCTTGCACACAAAAGCATCCATTCTTTGACAGTAAATATGCAACCTGATTCTATTCTCTAAATATATTCTTTGTAAAGGCTTAATTAACAATCTGAATGGAAGAAGCATATTCTTTTGAAAGTGTTAATTAACAATCTGATTTGAAGCATCCATCCAATTTGTGAGAGATAGTGGGTCGAATTTTGATCTCATCCGAACCCCCATTCAATAATCATGGAAATTGTAGGTGTTGGAAAAATGAACCCCCATTCAATAGTCGTGGAAATTTTAGGTGTTGGAAATTTATGCGTGGACCACCCCTTTAAAGCATTATTTAATTTCTCAAAATAAGAAAGGTCTGCAAAAGGGATTTCCAGGCATGAGCCTGAAAGGGGAAATTTCACACCAAAGTTTGATGACATTGTGAGCCCTCAACAAAACTGTTCTGAGAGAAAAATACAGGGTAGGCAGAGCCCTCAACAAAACTGTTCTGAGAGAAAAATATAGGGCATGCAGAGCCCTCAACAAAACTGTTCTGAGAGCAAAATATAGGGCAGGAAAAGCCCTCAACAAAATTATTCGGAGAGAAAAATACAGGGTAGGCAGATCCCTCAACAAAACTGTACTGAGAGCAAAATACAGGGCAGGCAGAGAGTAACCCTATAGGATTATTTTTAAGGAACGAAGACTGGTCCACCTTAGTATCATTTAAATAAGTTAAAGTGCAACCAATACTTGTTTCTAATGTTAGCCTCCCTCTGAAAAAAGACTTACCTGGGGTAACAAACCAACCGTTTTATTGCATTCGCATGTGGGTGCAGCCTCTAGGCTTTTTCTTCTTCTCTTGTTTAGCCGTCTTGGGCGTCTGCCTCTAACTTTCCCTACTCGGGAAAGGGAACCATGAACCTTACCTGCACCTAATTGGGAGACACCATAAGGATGAAAAAAAAAACTAAATGAGATGACATTAGAAATTTTCCACTTACTCATTGTGATGAAGCAATTTCAATGGATGAAAGTTCTGAGCAGTTTCTCCTTAAAACGAATTCGCCAAATCTCTGAGGCAATTTCTTAGAATAGACTGAGATTCTTTGGAGTAGAGCGAAGCACCTGGAGTAGATCAAATACCCTTGGTTCAAACTCCCACGAAGATCATCCTGCGGCAGAAGGGAAACCATCCAAGGCAAGTCGAAATACTCCTAGAGTTCAATGATTATATTTTGTGTGGGAAGAATTGAAGGACAGGGACAACATTAAAATTTCTGTGGATGTCGATTACACAAGAGATTTCTTGTTTGTCTTAACCCCCAATGAGGCTAGACGGAGGTCTGAAGCAGGCCGAGGCTCCTGAGCCAAACGTAGAAAATATCTAAGGAGTCCTGAGCAAATTCAAGAGTGAACCAGGGCCAATTACCCTCTCAGATCCCTGGCTCTCCATTCGAAATTCAACCTTCTAGATTTCTCCTATCTCGGCACACATGGAATTGCCCAGGATGTCCATTATCTTCTCATCAGCTAACTCCTCATCGAGAGCCTCTAAGTCATTTTCAAAACAGAATAATAATAGTAATCAATCAAAGGTTGAAATCATTTCAATCGTCTAACATGAACATCAACGGTACATAATAGTACAAGTGGCACTTTAGGTAATTTGTTTTCAAATAAGAACGCTTTACAACATAAATATCATCCCAAAAAAACCATTACTATCCCTCATATTAATATTAAAATATTAATATTAATAATATTATTATTAAATCTAATATTCATATTAATATTATTATATTTAGTAACTTTGGATTAATACAATATTAAATTTTCGATATTATTATATACATTAATGTATCATGATATATATTAACTCTAGATATATATGGAAGGGAAGAACAAAGACATAGAGTGATGGAGGTGGAGAGATAGAGGGAGTGAGAAGGGAGAGACGGGGATAAAATCAAGGAGAGGGGAGAGGAGGAATTAAGATAGAGAGGGAGAGGAGTTAGAGAGGTAGAAAAGGGTATGTGAGGAATAGGGAGACATAAATATGGAGAGGGGGGGGAGAGGAGGAGAGAGGGATGGAGATAGTGAGAGGATTGGAGGGCAGAGAGAGAGAGAGATAGAGAGAGAGAGATAGAGAGAGAGAGAGTGTGTTATGGGGGAAGAGAGAGGATTAGAGGGAAAAGAGAGAGATGGGGGAAGAGAGAGGGAGGTAGGAGAGGAAGGGAGAGAGAGCAAGGAAGAGAGAGAGGAGAAGAGAGGGAGGCAGATAGGAGGAGAGGGAGGGAGAGAGAGGAAGGAAGAGAGAGAGTAGAAGAGAGGGAGGTAGATAGGAGGAGAGGGAGGGATAGAGAGATGGAGTTGAATGGAAGAATAAATACATAGAGAGTGAGAAGTGGAGAGAAAGAGGGAGTGAAAAGGGAGAAATAGAGAGAGTATGTGTATGTTTTGGGGTGAGATAAAAAGAAAAATGAGAGATGGAGGGAATCGAGGGAGAAGTAGAGAGGGAGGGATATATTGATAGATTTGGAGGGTGAAGAGAGGGAGAGAGAGGGAAAGAGAGAGATATAGACATGGGAGAGAAAGGGAGAAAGGGGAAGGAAGAAATAGAGGATGTGAGAGAGTGGAGAGAGGGAGGGAAAGAGATTTGGAGGGGGAAGAGAGGGAAGATGATTTATTTCACTAGATGCATTGATTTCATTGTGGACGGTGATTTATAATCCTATTTGATTTTTTGCACTATATGCATTGATTTTAGTGTAGATGTTAAGAGAGAGAGAGAGAGAGAGAGCAAGAAAGAGGATTGGAGAGAGAGGAAGGACAAGAGAGAGGACTTGAGAGAGAGGAAGAGAGTGATGGGGGAAGAGAGAAAATTGGAGGGATATATATATATATATATATATATATATATATATATATATATATAGAGAGAGAGAGAGAGAGAGAGAGAGAGAGAGAGAGAGAGATGGATTTAGAGGGGGAGAGAGGGAGGGAAGAAGAAATACAGAGAGATTGATAAGTGGAGAGAGAGATTAAGTGACAAGGGAGAGATGGAGAGAGAGTGTGTATGTTTTCGGATGAGATAAAGAGACAAAGAATGAGATATGAAGAGAAGGGATGAGAGAAGGAGAGAGGTAGGGATATAGTAATAGAGTTGGAGGGTGAAGAGATAGAGCGATAGAGATGTAGGAGAGAAATGGAGAGATAGGAAGGAAAGGGAGGATGTGAGAGAGTGGATAGAGGGAAGGAAACAAAGATGTACTTCGAGGGGGGAGAGAGGGAAGAAGATTTCATGCACTAGATGAATTGATTTCAGTGTAGATGGAGATTTCTAATCCATTTTGATTGCTTGCACTGGATGCATCGATTTTAGTGTATATGTTTATTTATAATTATATTTAATTTCTTGCACTATATGCATTGATTTCAATGTAGATGATTGTTAATCCTATATGTTTTCTCACAATAAATGCATTGATTTCAGTGTAGTCGACGATTTTTTATCCTATTTGATTCCTTGCACTAGATGCATTAATTTCAGTGTAGATGTTTATTTCTAATTATATTTGACTACTTCCACTAGATTCATTGATTCCAATGTACATGATTTCTAATTGTATTTGATTGCTTGCACTAGATGCATTGGTTTCTAATATTATTTTCTTACTTGCACTAGATACATTAATTTCAGTGTAGATGTTGATTTCTAATCCTATTTGATTACCTGCATTAGATGCATCCATTTCACTGTAGATGTTGTTTTCTAATCCTATTTCATTGTTTGCATTAAATGCATTGATTTGAGTGTAAACGTTGAATTTTGATTTGATGTAATTGGATGTACACTGATGGTACATTAATTTTAAAGTGATTGGATTAACATTGTGCATTAATTTCACTGTAAGCAGGGAAAATTATTGACAATGTACATTTATTTTTATGTTTTGGTAATTCAACCTATTAATATCGAAGAGTATGAGAGAAAATGTACGATTTTTAGTAAAATAGTTCCAGAAAAATATTTAAATGATTTATGAGTTCAATTGTGTTTTTCATATAATCGATATGAAAATATGACAAAACTAACAAAGGTGACAATAATAATAGTAGAAGAAAATAATTTGAGATTGATTACAATGAAGACTATTTGTAATTGAGTGCATTCTTATTATTCACATTTTCTATCATTCAACAGTATTACATTGTCACTTTGCATTCATATCACATTTGAATGATATGATAGGTGTATTTGTTATTTAATATATTAATTATTTCATTTTTATGATCACCAAAAATATTTATATTAATAACATTTGTTAGAATTTTTATTTCTAATCTTCAAAATTTCAAAGTATGATGTACATCTCAAAAATATACAAAAAAATTAATAATTTGAAAAATGTGACGTTGATGCTTCCAACTGGAACCAGCCTAGATCCATCTTACTCTGGATCTATCATGCGCCGAGAGGGATCAAATCTCTCGAGGTGCAAACCTTTCCTCAAGTTTTTCACTCAAAAAATAGGTTTGCACCTCGAGAGATTTGATCCCTCTAGGCACATGATAGATCCAGAGTAAGATGGATCTAGGCTGGTGTAACACACGTACTCCAACAAACTTATGGTGAATCAATTTTACGTTAATGCGGTAAATAAATCTTACTTTAGCTGTTTAATCAAGAAATAGTTGAAACCAAATTCTTGATAAAGACTTGAGTATTTGTTATTTACTCTGCATTGTTATTTACTGGGAATCATTGGAGGAAAAAGGGGGGTTCGATTGATTGCTGAAAATTGTGGATTTAAAGAATGATAACACCCTTTATCACCGAGTTTTGAGCATAGCTTTGAGGATTGAAGTTTCTTTTTTTGAATTTCTTCATCATAACTTTGAATGTCGACGCTAGTTTCACTGGTTAGAAAATTTTGAGGGATTACATGATTTTCATAGGGAAGAGACTTTAGCAATAAATCTAATGCAAGGAATTATATTACCCTTTTTCATTTGAGGACCAAATATAAGAAATAATGGTCTACCTTGCAGTGACAGTGCAGATGAAAATTGTAGCAGCGAGTTCTCCTTGTAGCCAGCAACATTTATTGGAACAACTCTATAAATGGATGCCATGATATAATCATGGAATGCCTCCAAGTTTGAATATTTGGCAACTTGTGAACAACAACATCTTGACCATTTGTCTATCAATATGCATAGCAATTAACCTTAAGCATTTGCCCTGAGTGAGAATGTGTTGATGAACGAATTGGTGATGAAGGTGTGCAAAGATCTGATTGAAGTGGCATAGTCAGATAAGTATCTCTATTTATTTTTCTAGTCTTTTGAAAGAGTTCTTAAAAAGGAATACATGGAAACCTTTCTTGGAAAGTATATGCATTTAAATGGTTACTATGCTTAGTTTTTCTTTTGAGAACCAAGAACATGTATTTGCACGAATGAAAATAATAGTTCTTGAAAATGAAATGATAAGAAATCCAAGTTCTTTTCTTGAAAAAAAAAGATATAGGTTAAAGAGGGTAACTCCTGAAATATTTTCATATATTTTCATGTGTGGTAAAGAAGAAAAGATAAAAGTTTTCCTAGATTCATATTCTTGGAAGAGTGTTTTCTTTATGAATATGTATGCATACATTAATCATTTTATAAATATTAGTTATTTAATAAACCATGGATAGTAATTACTTAATAAATCCATGGATAGTTTACCATGGTATTGGTAAATATTAATTAATTAAAATCCATGGGTAGTTTACCATGGTGTTGGTAGAGATTTATTATTTCGTAAATCCATGGGTAGATTAACATGGTGTTAGTAAAGATTAGTTATTTAATAAATCCATGAATAGATTACCATGGTGTTTGTAAATATTTGTTATTTAATAAAACCATGCATAAAGGAACTATTCAGTTATATTTCTTTAGATGAACAAACTATGCAATTACTTTTATATTATCATAACTATTATGTTAAGTTTCATTTGGAATAAAATCATGCATAGGCATGCAATATTTGTATTAACTTTCATTGGAAATAATATACATATTTCTATGTGGGAAAAGATAGCATGTTGTGTTAGACTACATAAGAAGACATGTATTTGTATGCTTTATTACATTAGTGTTATGTGTTTTCTTGCTAACTTGTGTTAAGCAACATGTGTTTACATGCTCTTTTGTGTTAAGCATTACTTTGGGAAAATGCTTTTGAAATCTATGTGCTCTGTTGTGTAAGCATTCCTTTGGGAAAACTCTTTTGGAAATCTATATGCATTTGCATGCATGGGAACAACAGTTGTAATGTTAGCCTTCCCTTCATGCACCAAAAGTCATAGCTTAAGGGTTAGTTATTTTGATTAAATTTATGTAAATTGCATGCATGAAGAACACAACTAATGTATCAGTTTCCTTAAAGAAAATCTTGGGAGATGAAGCTATTGTCTTACAGGAATGTGTGCTTATGCGAGGGAAACATTAGTTAATGTGACAACTTATAACTAGCACATATGCAGTATGTGTTGTTAGAAGAAAGCATCTTGTGATATTGTAATCACATCTCATGTTTGCACATGAATAAGTGTTAATGGATCCCTTAAAGATTAATTATTATTGATTTAGGCTTTAACTACTCATGCTATAAAAGATTATTGATGACATCAAAACAACAAGCGACGATGACTTATGAAAAGGAAATATTATGCTTAACATGGTGGCAGATAAATGAGTAATGGATTATTCAGATTGGTGCGATGGTTCACGCAAATGAGGGTGAGCTGCAAGATGGTCGATTTGTGCTTTGGTACGTTGTAGGTACATCCATGCCACCAATATATGAAGATATGAAGATTAGTGGGTAAATTCTATCATATTTATTGTAATGGCTTTGATATAGATATTTGTATATTTCCTTATAAGATTTATAAACGATGGTTAAGGGATGGTCTCCCTTATAAGCCATCGAGTGAGGGCTGATCTCCCTCACGAGTGTTTAATAATAAAATTAAACGTTTGTTGGTTTTCACCCTATGGGGTTTCCAGGCTATATTGGTGTTCAATGATGTGGTTGATTATTGTGTCAAGATGATGATGTTGATTCCTATCTTGTTTTGAAGTTTCGTAATGCCTTGTATGTGATGACTACATATATAATGAAATGAGTGGAAGGTTAAATCATACAGTATTATGTTAATGTACTGTAATGGAGGTTGTTAATGGTTAAGGAGCTTAGTATTATTATTCGAAAAGTTACACTATGAACTGGTAAACATTATATCTAATGATGAGTAAGGAGTATTTAATATTTGTTGGATAGTTACCCATGAGTAACTTGTATAATTTTTTTTTTTTTTAACTCCTTACATTTCCATGTGAAGTTATCATCATCAGAGTATGTTACAAGTGGTATCAGAGCTAAAGGTTGCAGCACTAGTGCCTTTGGGATTTGTTAAGTGAAAATAAATTGAGGTATGCTACCAATGGACATCAATTAATGTATGCTACTAATGTTTATAACTAAATTAAAGAGTAATGAGTAATAAATGTTGTTGCAAAATGGTTTTCATAACTTTGGAATCCTGTTGAGGATGAAAGACAATAAAAACTTTGTTGTATTTATGAACAACTTGAGTAATCATTAGTGAAAGTGAGAGTTGTTTATTAACAGTGGATATATGACATATTACTCATACATTTAATGAAAATAATGACATTTACATGTTGAAGCTTGATATCTATCTCTCGAGACACTCGTTGCAAGATATTAATGACACTCAGCATGTTGCACCTTGCTATCAATATTTCTATTGCAGCTTGCTGCTTGACTCAGCTGAAATTTAGGTCTGTCAAACGAAATTTTGGCAAAGAATCTGATCTTCTGAGAGCACCGGAAGATTTCCTCTCGAAATTTTGTAGATGCTGCTAAAAGAAAACATTATTGTAGAGAAGCAATGTGAATTTCCTGATGGGCATGAGTACTTCAGTAGGGAGAGAAGTTCTTCAAATGAAATAAAGATAAGTATTTTATTTTATTTTATTTAAGAAGTTTGTGCATATGCATGTTTATTTCCTTTAAAAAGGAAATTGCTATATACGTAGAAAAAATGGCATTGCATGAGATTGGCTTCTATTTAAAAGAATTCTTGAAAATGTGCATGCTATTATAATATAATTTTTCTGCATAAGAATATGCATGTGAGATTAATATGTGTATTATGTTTTATTTCTTTAGGAAATAAAGTATAAATAAAAATAGTAACCTTTCATTTGAGTTTGAAAAGAAGTAATTGTTTTTGCATGCAATAAAATTTCTAAAGTTACCATGCACTACTTTAAAAGATGAATGTGTATAGTGATGGTGTGTGAAACTAATGCATGAATGCAAAAGATGAGGAAAGTCCTACTGTAAGATGATAGAATGTTTTAAAATTAAATTGAATGAAGCCTTTTAGTTTTTAAAAATACTTAATGGGTCAAGTACTGAGACTTGACTATAATGACTAGTTGATTGACTAGTTTTTGCATGAGTTGTCATGAATGCATAAAATTATTAGTGGCATTGAATGAATCATTTTTGAATGAGTTGCGTCATTCATGAATTAAAATTATTAATAGAATTGATTAGTTATGAATGACTAACTAATGAAAGTTATATGCACGAATCGATTTTGACTAAATATATTTGAAAGTTGTGAACAAGTGATTATGATAATTACTTCGTGTGTGAGTCTATTGGAACAGAACATTATGGGAATTGGAAATGTTTGCACTCATACCCTAATCGTTATTGACACATACGCATTAATGAATATTTGTATATACTTTTATGCATGACCACATTGTATGCATGACAACATTTTATGCAGGAACTTAAAATGATTGCATAAGATAATATGTGCTTGAGAAATGCATATTTACGATTAGCATTGTTTCTTATAGTAAGCATGGGTAGCTTAATGGAAACAGAAAATCTGTGAAAATAAAACATCGCAAACATTGCAATGTGAATTGCAACAGTAAATGTTAAAGTATCAAGTTTTAATGTGCATGATTTTTGTTATTTCGGAAATAATAATGTACAACACATGTATGTTACTTCCAGGGGGGAAGTTGTGACAGCTTCATTAGAGTTAACTAGTATTAACTAGTTAAAGACAATTTGTTTAATTTTCTTTTATTTGGAAAGAAAAACTTGAATCATCATTGTTGATAAAGAAAATTATTTAATTTGCTGAAATTAATTAATGAAAAGAAAATATTTTTAAGCTGATGGTAAAAATGTTTCCAAGAATAGGAGGTGGTTGGTGATAGTTGGAAAGATAGTTACCTACTCCTTTGAGGATAAATCTGAATCCCAAAGGAGGAGTAGGGGTTCTGTGCCAAATGGTAAAGGGGAGTATTTTCTAGAGCTGGTCGTGATTAGTTGAAAATAACTCACAGAAACCCTTGTGAAACCAAACTTTCTGAGTTTGGCTAGATTGGCCATCTAGAGGTCATAGCAGAAAGAGAATTGATTCCACTGTTAACCTGGGGCACCTTCCAGATTCTAGAGCTAGGGGACAAGTGGAGGATGTAATAGCCTCCCTTGATGGTTGGGAGGACCACAGCTTAAAAGAATAAATTCCCAGATAAGTATAAAGACTTTTTAGTGTGTTGTGCTATTTTGAATTAATATGGAAATATTGATTGTATGGGTGTGAAAATGACTTGATTTGGTTGTGGAAACCAACTCCTATGGGTTAGGAGGAGCATTTTTTTTACCATTGG
This sequence comes from Pinus albicaulis, assembly GCA_034641835.2. NCBI lineage: Eukaryota > Viridiplantae > Streptophyta > Pinopsida > Pinales > Pinaceae > Pinus > Pinus albicaulis. Next base: position 910,845,880 of record CM076577.1, read on the forward strand.
GGTTCTCATAATGGAACAAGTTAAGTAAAAAGTTATGTGTTATATTAAAATGAATTTTTATATGACTGTGTAAATATCTTATGTAGATATTAAGAGGAAAGGGGCTTAGCACTCGGAAAATGAATTACTGAATGTAGAAGTTCATTTATTTTATTACTAATTTGTTTGAATGTCTTAGCAAAGGCTAGGATATGCCTATGGTGCATTGATTGATCATTGGTATGATTAGAGAGCTAGGTGCTCTCTGAGTACTTTTTGAAGTACTGTGTGGATGTCTTTAGCAGGAGCTAAGACGGTGTGCACATGATGCATTGATTAGAGGGTTGGTGCTATTTGAGTACTTGTGGAAGTACTTTGATTAAAACATCTCTTTATATTGCAAGAATGTTTGATAGTTGCAAGTATTTTCATTTGATTGAAACTATGTGATTAATGTGATTGAATTACTAGTCATACATTACAAGCTCTTTCCAAGAAATGTTGATGGGTGTTCAACCATTCTCAGAGAGCTTGCGTAAAAGCCATCATTTCTTCCAATAGTAATTGGTAAATAATGGTAAGTTCATATAGAGATTTTTCTATATTTTTTTGAATTGAATAAGGGATTAGCAGCTAGAAATGGAAATGAAATATTCTTTGTGCTATACATGCTTATGAATATAGATAAGAACATTATTGTTTCAATTAATGGCATTTAAAGAAACAAAATTGTTTCATTGTGAGGGGAAGGACCCCTTTGGGTTGTTTATATTATTATATCATCAGTATAAGTTTAAGTTTTAGTGAGAGAAACACACCAAGGATGGTGTTCTCTTCAAGGGGGAGTATGTAACACATGTACTCCAACCAGCTTATGGTAAATCAATTTTACGTTAATGCGGTAAATAAATCTTACTTTAACTATTTAATCAAGAAACAGTTGAAACCAAATTCTTGATAATGACTTGAGTATTTTTTATTTACCTTGGATTGTTATTTACTGGGAATCGTTGGAGGAAAAGGGGGGGGAGTTCGATTCTTTGTTGCAAATTGTGGATTTAAATAATGATAACTACACCCTTGATCACCAAGCTTTGAGCGTAGATTTGAGGATTGAAGTTTCTTTTTTTGAATTTCTTCATCATAACTTCGAACGTCGACGCTAGCTTTACTGGTTAGAAATTTTCGAGAGATTACATTATTTTCATCGGGAAGAGACTTGAGCAATAAATCTAATGCGAGGAATTATATTACCCTTTGTCATTTTAGGACCGAATATAAGAAATAATGGTCTACCTTGTAGTAACAGTGCAGATGAAAATTGTGGCAACGAGTTCTCCTTGTACCCGGCAACATTTATTGGAACAACTCTATAAATGGATGCCATGATATAATCATGGAATACCTCCAAGTTTGAATATTTGGCAACTTGTGAACAACAAAATTTTGACTGTTTTTCTATCAATATGCGTCGGAATTAACCTTAAGCATTTTCCCTAACTGAGAATGTGTTGATGAACGAATTGGTGATGAAGGTGTGCAAAGCTCTGATTGAGGTGGCATAGCCAGATAAGTATCTCTGTTTATTTTTCTAGTATTTTGAAAGAGTTCTTAAAAAAGAATACATGGAAACCTTGCACATATTAGACAGATTTCTTGGAAAGTACATGCATTTAAATGGTTATTATGCTTAGTTTTTCTTTCGAGAACCAAGAACATGTATTTGCACGAATGAAAATAATAGTTCTTGAAAATTAAATGATAAGGAATCCAAGTTCTTTTCTTGAAAAAAAATATAGGTTAAAGAGGGTAACTCCTAAAATATTTTCATATATTTTCATGTGTGGTAAAGATGAAAAGAGAAAAGTTTTCCCAGATTGATATTCTTGGAAGAGTGTTTTTTGTTATGAATATGTATGCATACATTAACATGTTGTAAATATTAGTTATTTAATAAACCATGGATAGTAATTACTTAATAAATCCATGGATAGTTTACCATGGTATTGGTAAATATTAATTAATTAATAAATCCATGGGTAGTTTACCATGGTGTTGGTAGAGATTAATTATTTCATAAATCCATGGGTAGATTACCATGGTGTTAGTAAAGATTAGTTATTTAATAAATCCATGAATATATTACCATGGTGTTTGTAAATATTAGTTATTTAATAAAACCATGCATAAAGGAACTACTCAGTTGTATTTCTTTAGATGAACAAACTATGAGATTACTTTTATATTATCATAACTATTATCTTAAGCTTCATTTGGAATAAGATCATGCATAGGCATGCAATATTTGTATTAACTTTCATTGGAAATAATACACATATTTCTATGTGAGAAAAGATAGCATGTTGTGTTAGACTACATAAAAAGACATGTATTTGTATGCTTTATTACATTAGTGTTATGCGTTTGCTTGCTAACTTGTGTTAAGCAACATGCGTTTTCATGCTCTTTTGTGTTAAGCATTCCTTTGGGAAAACTCTTTTGGAAGCTATGTGCTCTGTTGTGTAAGCATTCCTTTGGGAAAACTCTTTTGGAAATCTATATGCATTTGCATGGATGGGAACAAAATTTGTAATGTTAGCCTTCCCTTCATGCACCAAAAGTCATAGCTTAAGGGTTAGTTATTTTGATTAAATTTATGTAAATTGCATGCATGAAGAACGTAACTAATGTATCAGTTTCCTTAAAGAAAAGCTTGGGAGATGAAGCTATTGTTTTACAGGAATGTGTGCTTATGCGAGGGAAACATTAGTTAATGTGACAACTTATAACTAGCACATATGCAATATGTGTTGTTAGAAGAAAGCATCTTGTGATATTGTAATCACATCTCATGTTTGCACATGAATAAGTGTTAATGGATCACTTAAAGATTAATTATTATTGATTTAGGCTTTAACTAATCATGCTATAAAAGCTTTTTTATTACATCAAAACAGGAAGTGACAATGAATTATGAAAAGGAAATATTATGCTTAACATGGTGGCAGATAAATGAGTAATGGATTATTCAGATTGGTGTGATGGTTCACGCAGATGAGGGTGAGCTGCAAGATGGTAGATTTGTGCTTTGGTACGTTGTAGGTACATCCATGCCACCAAGATATGAAGATATGAAGATTAGTGGGTAAATGCTATCATATTTATTGTAGTGGCTTTAAGATAGATATTTGTATATTTCCTTGTAAGATTTATAAACAATGGTTAAGGAATGGTCTCCTTTATTAGCCATCGAGTGGGGGCTGATCACCCTCACGAGCGTTTAATAATAAAATTAAACGTTTGCTGGTTTTCACCCTACGGGGTTTCCAGGGTATATTGGTGTTCAATGATGTGATTGATTATTGTGTCAAGATGATGATGTTGATTCCTTTCTTGTCGTGAAGTTTCATAATGCCAAGTATGGGATGACTACATAAATAATGAAATGAGTGGAAGGTTAAATTTTATTTTAATTAAATATATATTTAAATATATTTTAAAAAGTATAATAAATTTATTATATATATACATATATTTTTAATTTCATAAATTTCAATTAATATTTAGAATTTATAAATTAAATTTAAACATATAAATCTAAGGGATTAATTTAATTTGGGAGTTTCTTTTTTCTTAAAGTATTTTTGTTATTGAGAAATCATGGGTTCAATTCTTTGGACATCCTCCAGCCAGGCTCTCTCTCAACCCCAAGGAAAGAGAGATGTTGTTGGTACTAAGCCATGGTCTCACCACCCATCTCAACTTAAAGGCAAGAGATAGATCACGTTGTATGGCACACACACTCACAACTTCTCTCAACCAGAAGGCAAGAGAGAGGTTGTCATGACTAGGTCATAGACTCAAAACCCCTCTCAACTAGAAAACAAGATAGAGATTGTTGGTAGTAGGCCATTGACTCACTTAAAAGCCCAACAAAATTACTTTGTTCCATAACATCAACCTATGATAATAACTATTGAGAAAATGAGAACAATTCCACCTAAAAAGTTGCATTAATATTTACTATCAAATACAATACAATGTTTCTATATATATATAATAAAATTATTTTTAATACAAATTATAAATTTGTAAAAAATATTAAAAAAATTATATATATATATATATATATATATATATATATATATATATATATATATATATATATATATGCTATCAACTATAAAATAAAAAATTATCTAAATTAACATTCATTTAATTCTACAAAATAATTAATTTTATGATATTAGTTAGTTTTATCTAATTTTATCTAATTATGATATTGATTACAAATCAATCAAGATAGTTAAAAATATTAAAAAAATAATAATAATCAATATTATTAACTAAATTAATAGAAGTAATGAATTTTATGATTTTGGTTTTACCTAATTTTCCTCTTATATTGATTATTTTTGGATATATGAAATAATATTATTAAATGCATTTAAAATGACAATATTTTGAAGACATAGTTTAATTTATAAATGAAATGAATTTTTCATAATATTTTTCTGATTAATTTTAAAGAGAATAGGGTAGAGATTTTTAACAAATTCAATCTAAATTATTTAATTTGTATAATTACAAATCCTGGTGAGTTTTTTTATGTTGTTGAATCTATTTATATGTTCAACCTTAAAATATTTTTGAAAATTTTATTTCATCTATAAATCAAATTATTCATATTTAAATTAATATTTATTTAATATAGATTATTTTAAAATAAATATTTTTTATAGAACATTTTAATTAGAAAATATTTATATAAAATTTTAAATGTAAAATATTGACAATTTCATCCATTAACAAATTAAGTTATATAATTAGCACTAATATTTCATGTGTATGAGAGAGAGATCTTGTATAAAAATAATTTTATAACTTAATTTATTAATGGGTAGATTTGACAAAATATAATTATATAGTAGTAGTTTAAACAATGGAAATTCTTGTAAGATTTTGATAAAATTTTGGAGAATTTTTTGTAAATCCATGTTACAGGTATCAAATTTTCAAGATTTTTGATGCCCGATATTTTTTTGACCTTCTATGCAATTACTCCGTCTCTGTAGATTTGTCTCTCTCTCACACACATATATATATATATATATATATATATATGCATGTAAGCTTTCTCACACTAACATTATTATATATCTATGTATGTTTTAAAGAAAATATAAACATTATCACTATAATAATAGAAATAATATATTTTTAAGGTTATCAAAAGTCATACCCCTATTTTATATATATATATATATATATATATATATAAGTGATTGTTTTTTTTTATAAAACTAGAACCAACACAAAAAAAAAAATAGTTATAAACATTAATAAATAATTTTAAATTGCTAAAGCATCTTAATTAGAATTGGTTTATTCTTTTCATGACATAATTTTTTTTTATTAATTACAAAAAAATATTTTATAACCTTATTCACTCAATATATATCATATATATTATTAAAAATATTATTACATATATATTTAAGGAAAACCTAGGGTGCAATAAAGAATTATAAGATAAAATTAAGCTAATATAGGACAAGTTGTCGACCCTAATTTCTAATATCATAAGTATTTATTGGTTCTAACTAAGGTAATATACGAAAATTTGTTGACCCTAATTTAGAATATCATATGTATTTATTGGTTCTAACTAGCACAAAGATGAAAAATAATAGCGTTAAAATCCAAACAACACATATCAACTATATCACAAATCTAGGTGTTGGAAAATCAAAAAAACACTATTCTATGTGACAATATGTCATCTTATCTTTGTGATATTAAATGTGTTGAAAATAAAAATAGTTTCTCCAATAGTTCCGTACACATACTCAAATTAGATCAAAATTTAAAAATATCTATCAAAATATTAACTTTCCTAACCTCTTAGGTCATCAAAACTATGGTAACCTTGGAACATGTATCTTAATGATTTTTTAGCATATAAGTGAGATTCTAAAGAAATATAAGTAATATATTACCTTTCATAATGTTCATACCAATTCTAGTTCCAATGCACATTAATGGTCATAATTAACATTATCATTAGAAAACTACAGAAGGGTGTTTGCATACTTTTGATGGTCCAAAATGAGGAAATGGTGTCATCAAGAACATGCACTCATATAAACATGTGCATGCTCCAAATAAAAATCATGTGTTCGTGTGTGTCCATACTTAGTAAGTCCCGAATAACCAAATGGGATGCGAGGTGGGCATGATCCACGAACATGTATGCATTCATGGAACATCATATTTTTATATCCCTGTAGCTCATGTTTTCCATAGTTTCGATTGAGAAGAGCATATTTTATATATCATGGAACCAAATATCACCTCCTTGGTATACATCTTTTGTGAGAAAATAGACTTGATCTCCTTCATATTCTGGGTAACCATTCCAATGCAATTTCGTTTTCTTGTTTTATTTTATTTTTTTGAAAATGTGCTTTGAAAAATAAAAAAAATCATATGATACCCTAGAACAAAACAAAAATATTTAATTACAAGAGACTTCATTACCATTGAGCACACTGAGCAAACAAACCCAAAATATCCAAACCACAACTCCAAATGACCAAACCGAAACCTAGAACAAAGAAATCCCATTATCAAAATTCATACATATTTAACTACTTTGGGAGAACTCATGCATAATATCCAAAACACCTAGTACCCATCACGATTGTCTCTAACGGGTTCATTAAATTAAATTGTATCATCCATTTCTAATGCCAATGACCAATTAAATAATATTTTCAATTAAAGGGACCGGATGTATGATAATATAAATCTAGTCTAAATAAAGTCTAAATTAGAGACTTAAACATTTCCAAACAATATTTTCTATTAATATTCGTTGACCAAAAAATATCCAAAAAATACTAGTCAGTAAGGAACACATTTCTATGGACACACATACCTACCAACCACTCTAATAAAATTATATGGATGGGAACTTTAGGGATTTTGATAAACCTCCTTGTGAAAATAGGGATATTCCTTTATATTCCTTGAGAACATTATGGGTAAAGTTCAAGTTAGGACTCCTTGTCAACTTCATTAACATAGAAGAATTGTCGGGAGTGGTGCATGGTTCTTCCCAAGAAAGAGGTGCATCACAATACAATATTGCATCCTTTTCCACCTAAATGAAGGCATAACCCCTTTCTCAAGAATCCTCTAGTAGCATAAAGAACTATTAAAACCCATATGAAAATAGACACCTTGACTCAAACCATAGCATGGCATGGAACCATTTTTTGTTGGTCAAGTTGTCTATGAACCTCTAGACTTGACCTATGGTTTGAGGAGATGTGACCCAAGGGCATATAAACTATCAAAGTCACCCAGGATCACACCCAGCTTGGGCCACACCAGCCCTTAAATGACTGGATTTTTTAGCATGTATCCTCCCGTTAGTACAGGGCACAACCATCCCCCATGAGGTTTGATCGTGGGTCGCCTTTCTAATTAGGCCCATCCTCACCCAGTTGTGTTAGTGGGACTTGAAATAATGTGGCATGGCACCGTAATTGCATCATTATGCTAAGATGAAGTAGAAGGTGATGTTGTAGGAGACATTGGACCATTATATTATATAGCAAGGTTACCAGAAGAGGCTACATGGAGGATCCTGTGAGCCTCATAGATTTACTAGCTATAGATATACTTGTTATGGGTTGATCGATTTAAATCATAATAGAGTGTTATGAAGGATGTTACTATCCTCGCCATCTCTATATTTTTCATTATAATATGTGGGTGTGTGTGTGATATTTATATATCTAGTTATATATTATTTTTAGTCTCTATACCCTAATAAATATCCCTCTACTTTTGTGTATATATAAATTTCAATTTATATCACTATTTTATTAATGGAAATTATTATTTTTTTAGTGCCCCAAAAATTCAAGTATGGTGAATTAAAATGATCTCTTCTTAAAGAATTTTTCATATATTTTGAATCCATATTATATATACTTTTAGTTTGGCTATAATTTTTGTGTTCCTTTAATGTTTATATAGATTGTGGTAACACTAAGAGAGGATTCATGCCCCTATAAGATGGATATATCATCAACTTTTCGAGTGTGTCAACTTAAACTTGGTTAAAATGTCTATTTTTAAAAATTAATTTGGTTAACTAATTAAAATATTATAAATGTATATGTAGGTTGGATGCTTTTTCCATTAGTTTTATGCCTCACCAACATATTGTTCACCACCACCCACTATTACCCCATCATATGTCCCCTATTATCATCACGTTGCCTTGATTTTCGGTAACTAACTTACATCCACCAGTGAAAGTCCATCATTGTTGTGAACAATGGGGGTTAATATTTTCCCACCTCCACCACCTTTACCATCCAATCCACCGACAAAGGCCACATCCATAGGCCCTCCTATAGTCCACCTAATTTTTTCTACCACTTTTTTATCCCAATGGTCACTCTACATAGCCCTCATGCACCCCCTTAACATAGACCTCATGCACCCCCTCTAAGAAGGTTATGTAGCTCAATATTATACCTACTACTCAATCTCCATCATTTTTTAAGAAATCCATTGTGAGATCATTCATGAAATAAATTAGGTATGTATTACGAATGGAATTGATTTCAGGATTTTTTTTTTCATTCCATTCTTTGACTTATGTAGCTATTGGAGGGTATTATAGGAAATATGTTGGGGTCATAGAGTAGATTAACATATTTGTGATTAATTGTATCATCTATGATCATTTTTATTAGCTTGATTTATAAAGTATCAAATGTAAGTGTGATAATTCGTTAGGGAAAAAAACTTATGAGAATTTTATTTTTTTATATAGTCCTTGGAAAGAAGAAACACACCCAAAGAGAAAAAAAATTGACCTCCTTCTTTTATTAAGAGGAGAAACATTGAATTTCAAGGTGTACATTATGGTTGTGAGGGTGCTAATGGCCAATCAATGAATAATGGGCACTATATTGTATATATGTAATTATATTCCACACATTTATTTTTAGGAGTGAATTTATATTAAAGCCATTTTCTATATAGGGCATGCCTTCTATGAATTGAATTTTTTATTTCTTTGATCTTGAAGTGTTAGATTTCTAGTTTGGTAATTTAAAGTTTCATAATTGAAATTAATTTCCTTAACAAGAAGTTGAAATGTGGATTAAAGAATCAAACTCCATTCAAGAAAGATACGAGATTATATGTTAGACATTCAGATTTCATAAAAACTAACAAGTGTAATTATCATTATAATATCCATCAATTCTAAATGTTTACTTGGATATATTAACTTTCTTTCCACATGTTATATAGACACATGGAATTATTGATGAGTGCATTCTAAGTAGATGATTACAACCATTTAATACTACATTTGTAAATATTATATCATTTACATAATTATGGATTCCTCTCAAGGGTTGTGCATTTTTTCAATCATGAGACTCCTTCATACTTAAAGAACGTGAGAAGGGACCTTACCTACAACTAAAGTACATAATTTCTCATAATGCATGAAGTTTAATGCAAAATAAATGATATCACTAAAAATTCCTACCAACCCAAGGTTGTAATTTTCATCAACATGTTCCAATGAATTATTTACATTGTATATTAAATCAAATTACAAATCCACACCTCATCTGATTATAAAATCATGAATGTGATATAATTTAGGAAGAATCGCTTCTTGTTGTCCATACAATAGTGACATCAACACATTAATCACATACACAACAACACACATGGTTAGTATAAATCAATCATGCCACCAAAAAGTATGCAACTTGTCAACGGCCTAATGATCTAGCTACCTTTGCTATAACAACCTATTCTACTCTGGCGTCTCCCACAAAAACCAACCTTACACTACTTTTGCGTTCTTTTACTGTAGTTTGAACCATTTTACCATTTTTATGCTAAAAAATGACTCCAATATTCCTCACTGAAGGCTTCTGATATTATAGAGAGATTAGAATTATTTTTCTTCCAATGAGACCAATACCCTACACCTAGGCTTAATCCATATGTTAGTGACCATGGGAATAAAATGCATTATAGACCAACCTTGTCCATGTATTTGGAACCACCAACTATCTCTTGTATGAAAACATCATGAAGCCTCCCCACATTAATTTTCAGGATGTGTGGTGCTTTTTTTAGCCTTCAACCACTCTGATATAATTTCTAATTCCCATTAAAATAGCTAAAAATAAAACTACCAACAAAATCGTTCTTATCCACAACCAAAATTGAATAATTGGTGACATCCCTATCCATGTTTACATTATTTTTTAGCATTTATTCCATTACCAAAACCATCAACATGAAAATATTAGAGGTGGTCTTACTAGGAATCAATATGCTTGGATTAATCTTCATGAATTTTTCAGTATTTGGAAGCATATTTTCCATATAGTCCACCTCAACTTCCTCCCATCCCATCATTTTATCTTTATGTAGTTGTTGGATTCAATTTGGATTGTTGAATATGGTGCATTAATGCACTTGTGCTTGTTGAATAATATGTGTGAGCTTAATGGGCTTCAAGAAGAATGTAAGTAATAATAGGTTCAAAGAATTAACTTGATTAACAATTACGATTAACAAAAATAATAAAAAACATAATCTCAAAATTTTCTTCCCAACCTCACATGTTTATAATTGCAAATTAATGAATTTTTTTAAAAGTAAAAAAAGTTCATTACTTTCATTTCCAACCAAGCATATGTAGGAAGGTATCATAATCACATGATGAAAATGAAATGTTTTGATGGACAATTAAGAGTCTCCTTCCACCTAAAGTGGAAATACTGAAGTAAAAAACAAATCCATCAATATATCCACCCATCGGCTAACCTATTTCATGTATTTTTCAAAATGCATTTGGTGTAGCTAACCACTCACTGAAAACAACACAACATAGAGTCAATATTTTCTCTCTCATGTAGCTCTAACAATTACTAGTAGTTATTGCAACTCCAATAATTAGTAATTTTTAAAATTTCCACTCTAATTGCTAAAAATATAACTTATGATGGGGTCCAATATATGCTAGCCACAACCTTCAGCAGTTAGTCCTCCATGTACTCGACAATTTTGGAGGATAACCAAATTTGTCCCCCTGAAGAAATAAAAAATTTCATAGAAAACATTATTCTCTTATTTATTAATTTTTTTTTTCTAATTTCTCATGGTTTTCATGAATGCATAGGTTAGAAATCTTATTGGAGGAGCTTTTGAATTTATGGAAATGTAGATGTTCTCAATAGAAGAGAGCACATAGCTTTCCGAATCATTAATGTATTTTTTCTTCACTTACAAGCTAACAAAATACTTCAAAATTTGTATTGGACTAAGTGAAACCATAGATCCAAATAACTTCAAATAAATCAATTTCTAATGAATGGATTCATTGGAGAGGGTTTCCCTTAGCTTTAACCTAGTTTTGTAATTTTAATAGAATCAATCATTCAACTATCCTAATCCTATTTTGAATTTTATTTCCAACTGCAACTCGATTACTAGAGCCATTATGGAACATATGGTGAATTTGGTATGGGGGCATAAAAACTAAACTAGGAATAAATGAGTTTCAGAAGCTCCAAAAAGTGTGTTTACAACCTTTCAAGCCAAGGTTTTCAAAAACCTACCACCTTATGAAAAAAATTACACTGATATTTATTAAACAAAACCCTATCTCCAAGGTCGTAAAATAAATAACTTTTTGAAGTATGGATTCATAGGAGGGGTCGTCCTCATAGTTGTAACCTGATGTTAGGAGTCAAACATGGTTAATGTTTTAGCCATTTGATTCATCATAGTTTGAATATTATGGCTAATTGAAACTCACTTACTAGATCCATTTAGGGGCATGTGGGAAATTTGGTACATAACATAAAAACAAAACTAAATAGCATAAATGAGTTTCATGATTTTGAGTGAGTATTCTTGGCGTAGGCCCATGTGACCATGCTACCCACAACCTCTTGATATAAGGATTTTCAAAATCTACCCCTTATGAAAAATTTTCATTGGTCTTCATTGAACAAAATTATAGCTCCAAATATTCTTAAATAGATAAAAGTTTGACCCATGGGGTCCTAGGATGAGGGTACCCCTAGTGATAACCCAATTCGAAGAGTCCAACGAAATCGGTTGTTCACCCATTTGAGTCTCAATTTTAATTTTATGACTAGTTACAATTTTCTTCCTTGAGCCATTCATAGAAATATGGTGACATTGATTTGGGGGTTATATAAAGCAAACTAAGAAACATAATTGAGTTATATTATATTCGAAAAGTGTGTTTTTCTAAGGTCCATGTGATCACACTACCCAAAATATTTCAACATGTGGTTTTGAAAAATCCACACCCCACTAAACAAAACCCTAGCTCTAAAAATTCCTCAAATAAATCAATATCTAGTCCTACATTGGGCTACCTGTAGTTGTAACCTGATGCGAGGAGTCCAATAAAATGAATGACATGCTCATTTCAGTCCTTATTTGAATTTTATGAATAATTGCAACTCATTTTCAGTAGGGATTCAAAGACAAATTGTGAATTTCATTTGGTTGTATAGAAACAAAGTTGAGTAGTAAAAATGAGTTTCTTAATCTCCAACATGTTTTTTTGGCCAACTCCCTTGTGAGCACATTACACACCATCTCTTGAGCCAAGGTTTTGAAAAATCCACCCCCTTGTGGAAAATTTGCAATTGTATCTACTAAACAAAACCCTAGCTCCAAATATCCTCCAATAAATGAAATTTTAGTGTATGGAATCCTATGAGGGTTGTTCCCCTACATTTAAATTAGTGTTAGGAGTCCAAGAGAATCAATGAATCATTGGTTAAAGTCTTGGTTTTCATTTAATGAGAAGTTTCACATCACTTCCTCGAGTCATTTAAGGGAATGTGGTGAAGTTGGTTTGAGGGTATAGAAACCAAATCTAGTAGAAATAATGAGTTTCCTAAGCTTTGGAAATTGTATTTAGCCAAGGCTCATGGAACTACACTACTCACAATCCCTTGAGGTAGCATTTTGAAAAATTTGTATTGGTATTAACTAAAAAAAACCTTATTCTTAAAGATCCTCAAATATATCATCTTTTGTCATATGAAATCCTAGAACTAGAACTAGGGTTCCCCTAACTGTAACCTAGTTCCAAGAGTCCAATGGATTCAATGATTTTTCCTTTCAATTCCCAAATAAATTTTATGGCAAGTTACAACTTACTTCCTAGAGCAATTTAGGGACATATTGTCAACTTTCTTAAGGGTATAAAAACTAAAAAAAGAAATTAAAAGATAATTAATGTAATTTAAAAACATAACTAAGATGCTACAAAGTCAATACTCTAATATGAGGATATTCGAGCATTTACCAATATTATATATATATATATATATATATATATATATATATATATATATATATATATATATATATATATATATATATATATATATATATATATATATATATATATATATATATATATATATATATATATATATATATATATATGAGAAAGAAAACACAAATATTGGGCTTCATTTATATATAACACAACTCTTACACCACCCTGGGAGTCCTTTACTTTTTGTTAAATCAGTGAATTATTCATACTAGATGCTTCCATTACACGGTACTTATAATTGTTTAACTAGCTTGGTTGGTCGACCTAAATTGCATGGACAATTGAGTTACATTACAACTTTGTCACTTTGATCGACTTGTGTTGTTGAGTCACTTATATTTGGCTTGACAGTGAATAAGGCCCAACTATGGGGTCTACTTAGCTAAGCTGACTAGTCCTTCCGACATCTGCCTTTGACTCAATTCCTTGATCAGCCTAGTCAAGTGGAAAATGTGCATTACAATAAAACATTTGAGAGAGAACGGATGGTATTAAAATTTTAATGTGATAAGGCTTGTGCTTATGGATGCTAGGGCTCTTGAGTTCTTGTTTTCACTTTTGATGTCAACATTGATGTTACTACATCTTGTGGAGATGCAATGAGTACTTCAAAAATACTCTTGGACCATGTAAAAAGGTACATGCTTTGACCCATTTCTACCAACTTTGCTTTGATATTTGTTGTGCTCCTTCTACCATTTCAAATTGTTGCCAGAAAATTTGACTCATGCATTGTAAGAGAAAAATATTAAGATATTGGTTTGACAAGAAAGGTTGCAGTATATTTTCACTGATTAGTTGGTTTCTATGGGTCACCTACACTTGTACTAGGAATATGTGGTGCAAACCTCTGTAAATATTGGTCAAAATTTATACATTCATCAATAATGTACTGAGCTTGCACCTCGTTGAAGTTATCTTGGCCAGGTACTTCAATTTTTGAACCATTACGTAAGTAGGACCAAATGTTTGAACACTGGAATGCGTTAGTTCAATGCGGTAGTCTAGTTAGAAGGAATAGTGGTCTGATAGTTTGTGGTTCCAAGAGATGGCCAAGAGAGGTTAGAAATCAAAGGCTCATAAGATGCGAATCCCATGTCGGGATGGAGAACCTCATGGCTTGACCTTTAGATTGAACTTCTCCGAGATATCTAAGGGCAGGGATGGTGCTGTGCTGCCAGGCCATAGCAGTACTGAATTCTTTAACGCACTAAGAGTTTTTTGCATATATGATTCTAATGCCTCATACCTAATTGACCGATGCACGATGCGTGCAATCAATTTGTTAACTTACCCATCCAAAATCGCGTAACACTATTCACGATGCGTGAAACAATGTAAATTTAAGGATTTATGCTAATTATTAAATGGTAATCTTGAGAAGGAAGCAACCCTTAAAGATCTTCCATGGTGATTAAGGAAGGTTTTATCTCATTGATACTGATGGATTACCTTGTTAACTATTAAAAAGGGAAGAAGGAAATTGGAAAATTTTTATTTACAACGAAATTACATTGCAAATATATCACAACCATTACCATACTCACGAAACCTGGGAAATTAAAACAAAACCTTTGAAATTAACGCAATGAAGAGTAGAAACACTGGTCTTACTATTAGAATTAGTTAGGATTATGCTTACGTTAGTATATCTTGGATTGGGTTTGTTGAGGAAGTTGAGAGAATCTCTCAACTTCTCACTCTCAAAATAGAATTAGTTTAATTATATATTTGATGTATCTGATTATTGAAGATATAGAAATTATTATTTTGTGTGTAAATCTTGTGCATTTCTGCTCTCTCACAATTTCTAATATGGTATCGGAGCATCAGTTACAGGTTACAAGCAGGTCAAGTTGTTAGATTAGCTCTTGAACACATTCAGTATTCAGACCATTTGCCTAGCCAGTGATGGATAGCCGAAAGAGAAATATCCGACAGATGGTGATTGGTCCATAGGATGGTTCATCACTTGTCAGCTCTATCGCGGAAGCCCCGACGAGCCAAGTTATCAATACTGTTGATCTTGCAAAGTTCATTATTGCTAGTTAGAAACAATGTATTTTAAATGGGTTGAATGGTAGCTCGAAAATGGTGGAGAAAAGAGCGTTTCCTATGAGATCTCAGAGTGGGTACAGATGTTAATGAAGACCAGATCAGACAAAGACACGAAAAGTTTAAAGTGTTGTAATTGTGATTAATTATATGTTTTGTAACGTAAGCATTAAGGGAGGGTATTAGAATTAGTTAGGATTATGCTTACTTTAGTATATCTTGGATTGGGTTTGTTGAGGAAGTTGAGAGAATCTCTCAACTTCTCACTCTAAAATTAGAATTAGTTTAATTATATATTTGATGTATCTGATTATTGAAGATATAGAAATTATTATTTTGTGTGTAAATCTTGTGCGTTTCTACTCTCTCACAATTTCTAATACTTACATGCACTTTGTTAAACCCAAAAATCTAAACTGTTTTCAACGTTAATTTTTTTTGTGAAAAAATTAAATAGGAAATACTCTCTTCAAATTTAAACTTGAAAATTTGTCAAAACCAAATTCAAAATCCAAGCGATGATACTGGTTTGAAATAAAAATAAATATAAAATGAAACTTTATAAAGTAAAACTAAACATGATATGATGATCTTGGAATTAACATGATATGTTCAAACATTAGCTCTTTTTTCGTTTGCAATTTTCTAGTCGAAAATTCTAAAGAAAAACGTTTGCAATTTGCATGGAAGAAAATCAAAAGTTCGTAAATAAGTGGTAATCCCCTGCAATTCACATGGAGAAATGATACGGTGATAATGCCATGATATTTGTTACTCATTTATGATGAAATTTCCTTACGAGGGAAACGCAAGTGCCATATGCCTTCCATCATACCTTCGCTAACCACAATAGCGGTGCCATATTTTGTCTTAAAAATCCCCTAGGATCTTTCGTCCATGCTAATGAGTTTTCCCATAATCAATATGCAGAGGTTTTCTGTTACACCAAAACTCATAGGTATTGGTAACTCTTAAATCAATAATTAAGATCTCCACGGTGAGAATTAAGGATTCTATAGAGGTGCGGTGATTACTCCAAAAACCCCTAAAACACAATGCGGGGAATCAAAAAACCCCCTCAAACATAGCTAAGTGAAATCGAACCTAGGTCCAGGCTCTAGTACCATATAGAGGTTTGTCGTTACAAGAAAACTCACACAGGTATTGGTAAACTTCCAAACCAGTCACTAGAATCCCCATGATAAAAATTACTGATGCCATAGAAATACGATGATTACTCCAACACTAAGAATTCCATATAAAAATATTGTGTATTCAAATGTCATACACAAAAGGAAACGAAATGACCAATTGTGCTTTTCCAACGCTATTCGACCGAGATGGTATGAGATGAACAGACCTTCCCCATCTGACCTCCCACTTCAACCACAACTCCACTAGCATCCATCCTTCGTATTTCTACCTTCTCACTATCAACAAGTGATTGTAAAGCCTAAACCTGCAGCTCCATTGTCAAATATGACACTCATAGGTTGAGCATATATGTGAGGTAGCATAAATGATGCAAACAAGTCCGAAATTGTAGAACCATTGTACATACCATTGTCTTCAATAGCTCCTATGTTTTATGTATGCACCTTTATATGTTGCCTTTATATGTTGTGGATGGCCATCATCAAGAAGATTGATGTGATTCATGGTAGATTTCTTTGGTCTTGCTCACACGCACCTAGTAACATCCATCTTGTCCATCTATCCGCGCTGGGCAAAGCTGTTGATTGTGGGGGTTGGGGATTCTAGATACTTTATCCATCAATAGAGCTCGAATTTGCAAGAGTCTTTGGAGAGGAATGACTCGTGGGGCATATGGTCACTGATTATTCAAGGTAAATTCATGGATTATAAGGATTTATAAGATTGGATTAAATATGGTGCCAATCACTCAACTTCATCCTCTTATATTTGGTAAACCATTATCAAGAATAGGGACTGGCTATTCGCGGATCTATGTTGGGAGGTGGGAAATGGTATCAGAACAGGTTTGAGTCTACATTTAATCAAAGTTCTAATGGGCTCACATACTATGTCGGCTCCTCTACTCCATCATCTGCACGATAGAGGTATGTTCTCATTATCTAACATTTTTTCCTATAGGATTGCTTCTCCTCATGTACAATCTTGGTTTCGAGTTGTAGAATTAGATCTTACAGGTTCATTTGCCATAGAATGGGACATATACATTAGATAGGTTGAGGTTGCAGGATACACCTCAATGACGAGGAGGATCAGATGACCTAGGTTGGGAATTCCTCTTAGAACCAGATCTTAGTCGACAAAATTTATAAGTTCATCTCCAACTCTATTCTTGTTTCTAAGGAACCTCATTGGCTACAGAAGATTTGGAAGTGGGAGATCCCACTGAAAATCAAATGTTTCGACTGATGGGCGCTCCCCAATAAAATACTCACTTGGGGGAATATCTCTTGTAGAGGCTACTACGGCCCTAGCATATTTTCTCTTTGTATGCTGAACTCAGAGGATGTGTCTTATCTCCTTATCAACTATGCTATTGCAACAAAAATATGGATCTTTTTTCTCCATATTTTTCAGATTGGTGGGAATTGGACACACATCGCCATGGAGGCATATTTCAAGCTACGGTTCACTTCTCAACACGAGTTGTTAACCTTTTACATCATTTGGGGTATCTAGAAATGCAAAAATAGAAGGATCTTGGAGCTTATGTCACTAGAAATGAGAAACGGAAACGAGAATGCTACAAAAAATGAAATTTGAGAGTTTTGCATATAAAAAATGAGGAAAGAGAAAAAATACGATTAAAAATGAACAACATAAAATAAAACATTAATCATAAACATGCCATGTTTTGACTTGTAAAATTGTAAATATATATTCATAAATAGTGATTTAATTTAAAAAAAAATAGATAATTTTATAAACGTAAAAATTTAAACAAAATATTGCTACTGTACCAATGTAAACTTGATGAATCACTACCATGGTACCACCTGCTACAGGGGATTTGCGCTCGACTTCTATGTTTTTAACTAAACTTCTACAACCATGGAAATTAGCTAGCATGGAAATAGGCTAACATTAGTTGAGGGTGGTATTGCGATTTTGATGCTTTCTAGTGCTCTCACAAGTATGCCATTATTGATGATGGATATATCAGGTTTGATAAATTGCATCAGGAAGAAAATATATTCTTGATTTAAGATTAGATGTTTTGACTTTGGTAAAATGAACATAAGTCTTTAGATTTGAAAAGTATTGATCACAATGTCGCAGTTTCAGTTGAAGAGAACCCAATGTTAACAACATCAAGAAAAAAGAAAATTTTGATAAGTTTATAATTGTTTATAATAGAAAAAACAAGATCCACGTATATGTACTCTCTTTTACATATAAAAGAAAGTGATTTTTTTCTTCTGAAAAAAAAAATGGAAATAGAATCTGGAAAAGCTGGCAAATTGGACATTAGGCTTTGAAAGTGCAGTGTAGGGAATGGAGGAAAAGCCAGACAAATCTACACAGTTATTAGCTCGGAGGAGGATGAACCTTTTTTTTTTTTTTTAAGTAATACTAATTCTATTAATTCATCAACCAGATGTTACATTGCTCATCCTCAGAAATGGAAAGATCCATGACGGAGGTAATAGAAAAAATAATGTTGCCCAAAACTAGACTGCTCCTAGAGGGGAAACCAACCTTAATTATCCAGATAAAATGAGCTAGCCATAGTGGGAAACCAACCTTTAAAAAAGTGAAAAAAGAGACCAAAAGAGCTAGCATAGGAAACAACCAGAATCAGCAACCTAAGAAACTCGAAGAGAGAGTGCTACGGAGAACCTTCATGCTTGTCGCTGGAGGGAGGCTCCTCTTCGAGGATGTGATAGAAGTAGCCGTAGTCCAGTTAATCAAGCCCAGGGTCAGAGTCTTCAAGCTGCTTGCGTGGGGATTCAGGAAGCCCGAGGCACTCTACCGAAGTGTCCTGAGTGGCGTTATCCTACATAGATGTTGTAATATCCATGGCGTCAGTCGAATTGAGGTCTTATTTCCTCTTGGAGGATCCCGATAGACGCAGACCTGGTAGATGCTTCTCTTCGGCAGGCTCGGAATAACTATCATTGGAATTGGATTTGGAGGCTGGCTACACAGTGAGGGCTTTGATTTTATGGGGGATGAAGGCAGGTTCTGCAGGGATGGTGGACTTGCGGGCTCTCTTCTTACAGCGGGAGGATGAGGGGCGAGCGGAGGGGTCTAGGAGCTGCGCGGGAGGAATGAAGGAGTCATATGGCTCTGTAGGTGTGAAGGCAGAGGGCGGAAATTCCACCATGTCCCAAGAAACCCGAAGATTTAAGTCCTAGGGGATGGCATGGGGCAGAGGGGGACGCGAAAGGAGGCCCCTGCCCCAAGCTTGTCTGCACCGTTGTCAGTGTCATCGCGGCATTACGACAGGCTTGGACACGACGCAATACTGTGGAGGGGTCGCTGCAAAGGCGTGAGCCCAAAATATTCTCTCCTGAGCAGGGAAGGGCTGAAGCAAGAAGAACAAAGGGAGAGCGATCAGACTAGGCTGAAGAGCCAGAGAAGGAGCGGGAGAAGTGAACAACATGGTGTCGGGAGGAGTTAATACCAAACACATTGAGTACATAGAAAATAAGGTGGCATATGGGACTTTAAAGCCCAACCCATGCGAGAATTGAAGGCACTGTGCATCCCATGGCTAGGGCACATGGGCACGCCATGTGGTGATCCACATGGCTGCCCCGTGTAGCCTTGCAAGGCTAGGTACCACCCGCATCCAGGGGATGGTTGTCATTGTGCACCAGTTGTGTGCAACCCTGAATGAGAGCTTCATCATTTACTGAGGAAAGAGGACCAACCCAAATGGGAGAGGAGTGGTTGACCCCTTTGTTCACTAGGAGATCTGCTACTTTTTTCGTAGAGCGTCTAACATGGTGGAAATATATAGCCGTGTCAATGTGAATTCGTTGCTTGAGCATGTTGATCTTGGTGGCCAGGCACCAGCTCTTGATGAGATTGGTGGCTAAGGAACTTGCTTGGAGTCACTTTTCCATTTCAATGAGAATCTGAGAATCTCCTTCAATGATTAGGGGAAAAAGGTGATGATCCCTCGCCAGGATGAGCCCCTGAAGCATGCCTTATAGCTTTGTCAAGTTGTTATTATCCCATCCAAGGGATCCAAAGAAGACTAGATGCACATGGCCTAGGTAAGTTCTGAAAATACCTCCATATCAAGCTTGCCCTAGGTTCCCCTTATAGGCGCCATCGAAGTTAAGCTTATAGAGGCCTGGAGGTGGAGGGGACCAAAGACCAGGAGAGGGCAGCATTTGGTTTGAGGGGGGATCTTCGATGGGAGAGGAGTGCAGCTGTAAGTTCCAAATGGCCCAGATGATTTGTTCCCCCTGGAGGGTGGGGAGGTTCACATCTTACCATCGATGTAGAGCAAGAGTCTCCTGAAGGTTTCCACAGACCATATTCCATAGAGTCTCAGTGGAGATGCATTGATCTTTGAAGATTCTGTGGTTGCGCTCCTTTCATATCATCCAGATAATATGCCCTGGTAGAATTATCCAGAGAGCATTGAGAATGGCACAATGAAAGGGAGTAGAAGGCTAGTTTCGAATGGTGTTGATGATGTTCCCAGGAACTCTTTTCGATCTTCTATAGAGAAGAACCACTTTGTCCCACAATGCCATGGAAACTTTGCACTTATTGAAGAGGTGATCATTATTTTCCTCCTTGGTTTCACATTTGGGACATTGGGATGGGCCGATGAAGCCTTTCCTACAGAGGTTGTCCCAAGTGAGTAGGCAGCGCTTGTTGAGGAGCTAGAGAAAGGTGGAGATTTTGGGCCAATTTTTCAAGTGCTAGAATTTTTCCCAGATGCCATCAGGCTAGTGGGATGGGAGAATCAGGTTGTAGGCTTGCTTGGTGGAGAAGCTTCCAGTTGTGGTGTAGTTCTAGCATATATTGTCTGGCTCTTTAGAGATCCAGACTTGTCGCTTGTTTAGTTCTTCTGTGATTTCATTGGTGAGGTTGAGTTTGAAGTGAGACTGAAGATGGTTAGCCAAGAGCCACTGATGAAACTAGTTTGTGGGGTTGGATGAATGATTCCAGAAAGTGTTGACACAGGGATGTGGCAGTTTCTCCAGGATTCCTTGTCAATCCGAGTCAGGAAAAATAGCAGCTAGCCTCGTCATTTGCTGCCAAGAATTGTGCCAGAATTTTTCTGAGCGACCTGACTTGACTTCCCAAAAACTGTGGTCACGAATTAGAGCTCGATGGTGACTAGCTGCCCTCTAGATGAGGGATCCTATGAGATCATTGTCAAAGAGAATGAGGTTACCCAGCGAACAATTGTGGGCATATTTGGCTACCCACATCTGCGACCATAGGCTATTAGGATTAGAGAGCCATTTCCACCAAATTTTTTCTCCCATGACTTTGTTACTAAGGTGAGGGCCATAAATCCCCAGGCCACCTGCCTTCTTAGGGATGCATACTTCTTACCAATTCACAAGGGTTCATTTCCTTCTCGCTTTGGTTCCTCCCCAGAGAAAGTTGCGTTCAAGGTTCCAGATTGCCTTGAGGACCCATTTTGGAGTAGCCAGCATGGGGATGAGATACAAGGGCATATATTGAAGGAAAAATTTGACAAGGATGAGTTGACTAGCAAGATTCAAGGATCGATGAGTCGAAAGAGAGAGTTGAGATTCCAATTTGTCCAAAAATTATTTCCAAGATGAGTGCTTGAGGAGGAAATCAGTGAGAGGCACACAAATATATTTGGAGGGTAGAACGGCAATAGGAAAGCCCAATATTCAAGAAATATTGCATTGGGTGATAAGTGGAGTGTTGAAGAAGTATATCTGGGATTTAGAGTTGTTGACTGAGGGGCTAGATGCCAGGGAGAAGCAGTCTAGGATGGATTTGAGGGTGGAGGCTCCTTGAACGGAGGGGTGGCCAAAGAGCATGTTTTCATCAACAAAATATTGGTGCGAGATGGGAGGGCGTTGGTAGAGATTGAGTCCTCAAAGAGAGTGATCTTGAATGCGGGCTTTGAGAAGCCTGCCGAAGCCTTCAACCATGAGCACAAAGAGAAAAGGGGAGAGAGTTTCCCCTTGTTGTATGCCTCAGGAGGGATATAAAGGGGGAGAGGGAGTGCCATTAAGGAGAATGTAGTAGAGGGGGGGGGGGAGATGAGACTAAGAATCCATCTGATCCAAGTTTGACTGAAACCAAAGGCCATCAGCCTTTTCTAGATATAGCTCCAGCTGAGCCTATCAAAGGCCTTTGAGAGATCTATCTTAAATAGCATTCTTGGAATCTTATATGTTCATAAAGATTGTGCCACCTAGTGCATGAGAATTATGCCATCAAGAATATGTATACCTTCTACATAACTGGTTTTTTCAGGGGAGATAAGGATAGGCAGAAGGGTCTTGAGGCAGTTTTCAATGACTTTGGATACCAGTTTATAGAGGAGTTTGTAGAGGGCAATGGGGTGAAATTTGCTGGGGGAGGAGGCTTGATCCTCTTTGGGAGTGAGGGTAATGAAGGTGGCATTTAGAGCAGGAAGAATCTAGTGCATAGATCGAGATTCTTCAACCATCTCCCAGACCTCCTTCTGTAGATCCTGCCAAAATAAGTGAAAGAAGTTAGTCGTGAACCCATCTGGGCTAGGATCTTTGCCCGCTCTAAGTTGTGCCATGGCCTGATCCACCTCCTGAAGTTGGATAGGTCTGATCAGCATCTAGATGCGATCTTTCGTAATCAAGGAAAGGATGTGTCTAGTGATGTGGTCAATGGCTTCCTGGCAATCCAAGGGTGGCTCTGTAAGCGTATCCTTGAAATGATTTAGAAGCTCCTATTTAATTTCTTCACGCGTTTCCAAATTTACTCCTTGGGCATTGTGGAAGATGGAGATGTGGTTGGCCATTCTTCTTTGTATGGTAGATCGATGGAAGAAGGATGTGTTATTCTCTCTTTCTTTAAGCCATTGGATTCTATATTTTTTTTTCCAAAGCATCTCTTCCTGAAGTTCCTTTTCCTCGATCCATGATTTGAGATCCTTCTCCTATGTGTCCAATGCATCAGTTCGCCAGAGCTGATGAGATCTTGCTGGAGTTTTTCCATTTGAACCACCAGGTCTTGATGTCCTTGGAAGATATTGCCGAAGGTGCTTTGATTCCAGTGCTTCAGCCTAGTTTTGATGATTTTTAGCTTCTGCTGAATATTGTACATGATGGATCCATTGTGAGGGGGGATAATGTGCCACCAGTGCATTACCATTTCACGGAATCCCGGATGAGGGAGCTAAAATTTCTCAAAGCGAAAGGGTTTGCACCTTCCCATATTCGATCTCTCACACTTTAATTGGATGGGCCAATGGTCTGATCCTACCACCGGAAGAATGGAGGAGAAGATGTCTCCTCTTGCTTGAATGATGGGATATAAGACAAGAAAATGATCCAGGAGAGAAGCAATGAAATTGGTCCCAATTCTCTAATTATTCCAAGTATGAAGGCCGTTAGCAGTTGGAATGTCGATGAGATGGTTTTGGTTGATAAAGTTCTTGAAGTGCACAATATCAGCTTGGATAATTGGGCATCCTCCACACTTTTCTTGCAGACTAGTAATCATGTTAATATCTTCACCAAGGATCCAATGGGGTTGGGGGTTAAGAGCGTACAGGGCCGAGAAATCGTCCAGAAATCGAATTTTGCTGGTAGTGGATTGAGGGAAATATACATTGCTGAGGTTTCCTTCGAGGTTAGTGCCAATGAGGTGAAAGGAGGCTTGAATGAAATGATGGGAGGCATGAATGTGAGAGAGGGTGAGGAGGGCGGGATTCCAGGCAATGGAAATGCCCCCTGAGGCTCCATCTAAATCAACAACTTTGGTATCACAACCCGGCTAAAGACGGGATAGAATTCAATGAAAAGTGGAGTTGGTACATTTGGTTTCCTGCATGAAGAAGATGGAAGGTTTGCTGTGGTTGAGACTATTTTTTATCATTCGACACTTTGAGGGACTATTGATCCCTTGAATATTCCATGATGTGAGCTTCATCATAAACTTGGAGGTTCCAGAGCTTTGAAGAATTTTGTCAACTTGGGGTATCTACTAGATTCCACTAGTTGATCCCCCAACGTGATTAACCTTTGTAAGTCTGTTGGTCTTCCATGCTTCCTTGATTCTCTGATGATGTTGATTGTTTCCCTGGGTATAAGCTCCCCTTCAATTCCAATATGGACACTTACCTTTAGCAGTTGTGCCTTCAAAAGCGCTTCCTCCAAGCTTTCAATCTGTCTGGGTGGAATGGTATGAAAAGATTTTGAATCATAGGATTTTTCCATCCCAGTTAGATCCAGATCCCCAAATTGAATGGATTATGGTTCTTCAATCATGTAAGACACAGATTCTAAGTTGGGGCTTTCCCTGGGATTCCTGAGTTGAGCTGGAGGGGATTGGAAGTCAAGATCCATCTCAGTGTTCGAATTTAGCATGCTGCTTTGAGCAGGCTCAACAAGAGAACTTTTTGAGGCTTTCAGGGTTTCATTGGGCATCACAGCTTTCACCATCACACTGTCCAAGGAATTTAGGGGGGGGTCATGGAGCCGAAGGAGGGGAACAAGGAGATAATGGGGTCGGGGTGGGGCTCCTCATGAACTTGATCCAAATCAAGATCGGCTAATATTTGAAAGCTATTGCTGGAAGAGGGGTTTTGTGAGGAAGGGGGGGGCTGGGGAGGGTGAAGAGGAGTGGGAGTATTTTTAGAGTGTCTTTTTCTATGAGATACTCGGGTAAAACCATCTGGATTTGAGGCATTAGCAGTGCCTGAAGGGGCTGGGGGGCGATTTTGAGGGTAGTCCCTAAACAAATGGCCATGCATATGACATTTTCTGCAACGAAAATGAAAGTGTTCATAGTCGATGGATTGGATCCACTCAAAGTCTTTGTGCCAGAGGCTTACCGAGTGAGGGAGCACTTTTGCAAGATGCATATAGACACAAATCTGAGCGTATGCAGTATATCGATTTTGTTTGGTTTCTTCAATAGTTTTGATGAATGTTCCAAGGCAGTTTTTGATCTTCTTGAGGGTGATCTCTTCCCAGTACTCCTGCACCAAGGAGTATAGTGAGATCTAGACTGGTGCCCAATTTTAGTCCTTCTTATCTAGGTTGAAATGTTCCACCCAATACCTTAAGTAAAGCCCTGTTGCATTGAAGAAGTAAGGGCCTCCATCCATGACTCAGTTTTTGTCTTTGATGCAGGTGAAAATGATGTTGAAGAAGCCCTTTGGGACCCAATTGTAGATCCACCTTCCCTTTTGGCTTCCATTTTACCTTGATCCAGCAATAGAGGGCCTTCTCATTTGGCCATAACCCAATAAAATTGTCGATCAATGCATGATCATGCATATATTGGATACGACCATTGATGTGTTCCGCAGGGAAGTGGATCTCTGGTCTGTTCGGCTGAATTGGTATGCAGGTCGAAGATTTCGCTGGCAGCATGTCCTTAGTCCCAATCCCATCAATGGAATGATGCAGATATTGAGCGGCTGTTGGATTTGCTACTGGCGTCGTGTGAGAGGGCGGATCGGAGTTGGGCGAAGTGCTAGGGATGTCAGATCCGCGAAGATCCCCAGAGTTTTGGGGGGGGGGGGGTTAGAGCCCCCACCCCCCTTTGGAATCCATTATGCTTGAGTCAGGCAGCGATGGATATGAGTCCAGCGATGTGGAGGAGTCAGAAGCGGTGGCGGTGCCTACAGAGAGGCACAAGAGAACCCTTGGGCTTCAGCTTCAAGTAGAAGCATTCGGTATGTGAAATTCATATCAACTCAATATTCAGAGGAGGATGAAGCTTATTTTTCTGGCTATTTGTCATTTAATGTGGTGTGAAAAATACATAAATTATTTAATGTGTTGTGACATATATTGCCCAATATTAAAGTTAAAGTAATTTAAATCTATCAGTAAGCAGTATATGTCACACCCCATTAAATAGCCTATAGCCAAATAAATAGGCTTTGACTAGAACCACCTGGTAGTTTTAGATATGGGGTGACAGGTAAGAATGCTCTCAGGATTTTTTTTGCTAAGGATATGAACATAAAGCTTAAGATGCCCCTAGTTGTCACAAGCTGTAAAACTATGGATGACACAGAAGCCAAAGTCCATATTGGTAATGGGCCCTGCCTCCGTGTCGAGAATGTGAACAACGTTATCATTCATTCAACGTTAGCTCCTAATTAAGGCTACGCTCCATTTCTTTCAATTATGTGTCTTTGATACATCCACCTATGGAAGAGAGCTAGCTAGAACTAGGGATCCCTTCGAAACGGAGGCCCCTACCGTTTGAGAAATGACCCACAGATTTTTTGAAACAAAGAGATATCGAGAAAAACATTAATTATTATCACTATACTCTTATTTACCGGTGTTCAAGTTGCGTGTTACCATTACTAAGGTCAGAAATCGAAGGCTCATAGGATGAGAATCCCACGTAGGGATGGAAAACCCGAAGGCTTGGCCGTTGGATTGGACTTCTCTCAGATATCTAAGGGAAGGGATGGTGCTGTGCAACCAGGCCATAGCGGTAATCCATTTATTGAATTCTTTAACACACAACGAGTTTGTTGCATATATTATTCTAATGCGGCATAACTAATTGAACGCGTGCAAATCATTTGTTAGCTTACCCATCTCAAATCCCATAACATGATTCACGATGCATGAAACAACGTAAATTCAAGGATTGATGCTAATTATTAAATGGTAAACTTGAGAAAGAAGGTAGGTTTTATCTCATTGATTAAAGCATTAGTCATTAAATTTTGGGGATAAATCATTTATCAAAAGACGATTTTTAAACTTTAGAACAAATTGACCACTGATCAATTACCTTGAAATTTGGAAAATTTTCATTACAATGAAATTACCTTGCAAATCTATCACAACCATTACCACACTGACGAAACCTAGGAAATTAAAACAAAACCTCGGAAATTAATGCAATGAAGGATAGAAAAATACTACGGTGGTGTTATGGGTGCTTTGTCCAACGCTAGTTTGCATAGAATTGTGTTTTTGAAATTTTAAATATTAAATTACTCTGTTAAAATTTAAAGTTGAAAAATTGTCTTAACTTACAAAAAATAAAATTCAAAATCCAAGCGATGATACTGGTTTGAAATAAAAATAAACATAAAATGCTACTTTATAAAGTAAAATTCAACATGATATGATGCTCTTGGAATTTGTTGGAATTTCTGATAATTCCAGAACAAATACTGAGAGAATAATACTCTCCTTCAAACACAGAGAATAAAAAAAATTTGCTTACTATTGGACAGAGATTGCATAAAAATGCTTTTCATTAAACATAAAACAATCCTATTACAAACTAATATCTTTCCACTGCTGTGCGATTACAAAATGTGTGTCTCACTGCTTCACACGCAGTGCTGTTCCAAAACTCTGCTCTCTGTCTCTCTAAAATGCACTTACAGTGCTCTTTGTTTTCTTCATTGTGTTTTATTTTCTCTGCCTGTGGGATTTTTTCATAATACACAACAATACTCTACTGTCTAACACACTTAATAGATAGTCTTCTATTTTTTTCTTTGTTTCTCTGCCTTCGGGCTTTTCACAGACAAAATTATACTGTATTGTTTTCTATATCTTTTAATACACAACACTACCTTTTTTAATGCTCACCTCATATATATATATCCCATATTTATAATATATCTCAAAACAGATTTAACCAAAGTGAAAAACAGTGTACCGTAGTAAAATTAATTAACCCAATGTTAAAAAAAATAAAACATATGCATGAAATAAAAAAACATTACAATAGAAACTTTATTCCCTTCTGCTTTCCGGGAGATGTTCCAAAAGATTTCCTGCGAGTTTCCTTTCCTCTCGAAGCTTCTTTGGTGGGTCTCAACACATGGGTGACGTAACTCATTCCAGGGGTTCTTCTTTCCCCTTGCTACTCTAGTTTTCTGCCCCTCTGGAATTGCTTGTTATGTGTTGGCTGTAAACTTTAAATTAAATTAAATGTGGTTGGTGTGGAATTCACTGCTGGTGCTTGAATTTTTTTTAAGTGCAGAGGAGACTGGTTGCGCGAAGTTCGAATGTGGAGATTTTTTGCTACTGTCGCTGTCCTTTGAATTTCCATTAGAAATTAAGCTTGTTGTCTTGCCAATCCCATCTGCATTGATGTCTGTCATCCTGCTGCTATGCATGGCAGTTGGAATTAAATTTCAACACTCCCCCTTAATTTCAACTGCTGGACTTTCTTCCATGCCCAAACATTTTCTCAAGTAATTAAAACTTTTCTTCCCCAATGGCTTTGTCAGTATGTCTGCAAAATGCTCCTCTGTTCTGCAATGTTTTAAAATTATTTATCCATTGTTCACTAATTCTCTGATGTAGTGATACTTGGCATCTATGTGTTTCATTCTTTTGTGAAACACATAATTATTTTACAATGCAATAGATGAGCTATTGTCACAATAAATCACTATCGCTTTTACCTATTTTTGAGGAGGTAAATCCCCTCTGCGGACAGAGGCGATCCCTACTAGCCCAGCAGGGGTCTAGCAACAATCATGAAATGTTACGACGCAAGTTCCTAGTTACGAATGAAAAGACCAAAGATGGAGGCCTACTTGGAATCCAATGCTACGATCTGAAGAAGAGAGCGTTCCCGTTCCTCAGCCTCAGCAGATCACGATCCCCCACGATCTCCGCGGATGGACACCTGCACATGCAAGAAATAAACAGATACAAGCATAAAATCTAGCATACGGAACTAAATATCAGTCAGAAAGGATACTACTCATATTAACATAATCGAAAACAGAGTGGAACCATAATCGTAATCATTCATTAAATAACGATCGAAAGAGATTACAACCAAAGTTCTGACGTCGTGGTCTCCTTCGGATGGGTCTCCAGTCATTCACGTCTCGCAAAGCTTGCCAGGGAAAGGGCAAACCTCTCCTGATTCTCTCGAAAATAGTCTCCTTACTTGAGTCGGCCTTAAGGGAAGAAAGAGGGCTCTTACAACACAAAGGCTCTTGGGAATTTGGAGATTCAAAGCTTAGGCACTTCAAGACTAGCTTGCCATGGAATTGAGTAGGCTTTTATAGATGGGGAAGGAGGGATTTGGGATCCCTATTATTGTGGGATTGGCCCTATCAACAAGGAAGGTTCCATGGGAGGTGGCAAAACCACTTCCCTTCCATAGAACTCCCGCAGCCAAACCTCCCAACTCAAGATAGGCAATGGTTTCTGAGTTTGTTGAAACAAAACTTCCGCCATCTTTATTTAAAAAACACTCCTTAAATTGGCTGGCGCGACTATTGCTCTGGGACGGAGCGCTAGTTGGCATGACCTCTTTGTAGGATTTTCCCCATTGGCGCGAGTGATGAACTGTCTTCTCGCGCCAATGCAAAAGGAGCTGTTTTTATGACTTTTTGCAAGGAGATGTATTTAGGGCAATTGAAGCTCATTCTTAGAGGAATGCATTGATGATGATTTCAAGGCATGAAAATGTTCACAGGTCACAAAATGGGTCCTCCATTGTGCGGGACGGGGAATGGTAGGGACGGTGACAAATTACTATGTAACAGATGCCCCCTAAAGTATGAGGCCCGAGAGAGAGAGGGGTGAAATGCTTTACGAGAACATGTTCAACTGAAGGCTCGCCATTGGAAAACCTGTGTAGAAAAATACAACTGATATCTCAAGTACATGGCGTATATGCGGTATGGGCGCAGCCATCCAAAAACAGAGTACACTATAATCCGGATCCAGGGTATGGGCACAGCCATCCAGCGAGGATCAAATAAATAGACTCAGGTATGGTTGCAGCCATCCTATCAGTGAGTCATGTACATAATGATAACAATCCACAATTGCAACCTGGATTACAACAGACACAATCCAGGGTCTTGCGCTCCATCTCGACCCAAACGAAGTACAAGTTTAAGCATGCGAATATGTGAGCTGAAGTCGAACATGCAAGAACATCGTCTGATTACCAGCCAATGATGAAAGCTATTAACAGATGCGAGAGGAACCACCGATAATGACAATGGCCCTCAAGGTACTCCAGGTACAATCTACGGCATGTGAATCAATGAGTTGGCGTCGAACACCCGCAGAATCATTCGATTGGAGGCCAATGATGAAAACCCCTCGTCGAATGCGACGAACCTGCCATTGAGGCATGCAGGCTCCAAGGTACCATAAATGAGTCTCTAGATCAACTTCCTGGATAATGAGCTGAAGTCGACAGGAAGTGACCTTGATCGAAGGTGGGCCATAATGTTTCCCACATCATTGACACGAGACAGAGGAACATGATGTTTTGTTGTGAATCAGGATCGTATGAGAATCAAAGGAAGGTTGATGTTTGCAGAGGCCAACTTCTCTTGAACATATAAACGGCACGAAAGTGGACTTGGCAGTATTTGACATCAACGAATCAGAGGTCATGGCGACGAGAAAATGAGCAGATGAGAGGTCAAAAGGGATTATCCAAACCCACGGAGGCAAAGTGAAGAAACAAGATGAGATGTCCCCAACCCGACACGAATGCAGATAAGTGCCATGTTCAAGAGCGTCATACTGTCGACGACAACGACGATGGTTCCATTTTTCCCCCACCATTTCTGGCGAGTACCCCGATTATTTTTTATAACAATCTTGAAGGGGATAGCATATGCTTGTAATATAAGTCCGCCCTTCGGGCGAATCCATCCTAGTGCATTTAACGAGTCCTAGGAAGGAGGAACGCGGAGAACGTCATTTCGACTGGACCCGATGTCATCAGGGTTTAACGAGTCTGACAAAGGAAGAACTCGGTGTCTTTTCATGTTTAGAGAGTTTGAAAAGACAACAGAAAAGTAAACTCCACAGGTCCCTTTTCGTAAATAGTTCCTCAGATCCGAAAAGGTAGAAAAAAATATCTGAGAAAACCTCCTAGTCATGAAAGGCTAGGGTATTCCTTTTTCGTAATCAATCCATCCCAGCCCGAAAAAGGGGTAAACGTATACTGGGTAGATGTCGATTCGTGTCCATTTTAACGAGATCGAAATGACAAGGGCCTCGGCAATATTTTCATGTTTAGAGAGTCAGAAAAGATCTGAAAGATGACTCCAAAGTGACTTTTTCGTGTATTTACCGAGTCCGAAAAAGTATAAAATACAACTCGTTTCCATTGTTAAAGTCACAAAAACCTGCTGCTGCACATACCAAGCAAGTGCAAAACCCATTTTCGACATAACATATTAAAATATTTGATAAAAATGACTTTCTACAACTCATTTTATGTCAAAAAGTTATAAATATGCCAAATTGGTAAAAATAAAATTACATTTACTATTTACCTTGGTAAAAAGCAACAGTGATCCATTTGGAGCAGAAAATTCTGACGGCGATTGCGACAGATCCGGTTGACCATTCAGTTTCTCGTCTGCTACAGGTAAGAGGCGCTTCCCCGCTCTACATTTTCATCCATTCTTTAATAGCTTTCCTTTGTAAATCAGTCCTCTGTGGCCACTTTTGAAATTTTAGGGCCGCGCTCATTCGCGTGGGTATCGGGCACGGACCCGTGCCAATGGGCTCTTTTATACAAAGGGCTCGCACCAGCGGCCAAACCTAAAATTCCGCCTAAAAAATCGATATTTAAACCAAATTGCATGGAATTTGAGGCCTACCAGAGATCTAACTAAAGTTTTATGACCATATGGATACAGGTAATCAAGAAAAATGGTGATTGAATGGAAAGAACGAGAGCATGGAGAAGAAGATGAACATGCCATTAAAAGTGAGGCTTGCATGAATGCCCTCAGAAACTGTGGGCTGAAGAAGTTCTTCCTTACACCCTGTCTACGAGCTCAGCTTGAGCTCCTCCAGTATTTGATCAGTATTTGGGATGAACATGAACAAGTGTTAAGGTTGCAAGATCAGGTATTAGAGCTGGAGGTTTCTGATGTTTATTTTATCACCGGATTTTCCCACAAAGGTCTGATCCCTGTGTTGACTGGAAGCAGACCATCTGGGGAGAAGATGGAAGAAGTGATGGCACAAGTGTGCCGAGGAGCACAAATGGGATCAGGAAGCAAGAAGGTGGATATCCACACTATCCCTGATCTAGCATTGAGAGTTGTCCTACATACCATCACGCGGGCTACAGGGTCGCAGGCACCGCATGAGGCCACAAAGGCCCAACTCCTGCTGGCCTCAGAATGCATGAGTCACTTACTGTTTGACTGGGCAATAGCAGTAACGATAAATATGAAAAGGCAACTCACAAAATGCAAACAAGCTAAACTGAAACAGTTTGGCTATGGTTCCATCCTGGTATCGTTCATTCTGGAACGCTTACCAATCTTCCAGGGCCAAGGGGCCTCAGTAGCAGATCTGATACCACGAGAGCCAAGAATGGCTCACTAGGCAACATCAATGCCCAGAGCTGGGGGCGGCCAACAGATGTCCTGGAGGCCGGAGTTCTTTAGGTGGTTACAGCGCCAGTTGATTGTAGTGGACGACTGGCCCTATGCAGGAACTGACTTCACCGAAGACCCAGATCTCCCACTACCAGAAGGAGATGACTGGGATGAGGAGTTGGGTAAGACCTCATGTTTTTGATTTTATGTTTTATGTTTTTATTTTTATTTTTATTTTTTTTATTAATACACATTCTTCCTAACACATTTTATATATGTATGCAGATGTGGGACCTGAGAGACCAGCTGGGATGTCTCCAATCTCACGGAGGACTCAACTCGCCCCTAATCCTCAGGGAGAGGGTACCGGAGGAGAAGAGTTGATCCAAAATCTCGAGGGCATTTCCCGAGGGATCCCAGACTATGCTCGGCTGGCGGACGTACCGATGGCATACTAGCGTCACACGGTGGGAGTTCCAAGTCGGATCCACCAAATCCTGAGACGTTTAGTGTGTGTAGTCACATGCTATCATGAGCACCATGCGGATTAGCTCTTAGGATTTATACCACACCTATTTTTTGAGAGACGTATCGTCTCCGGATGTACTTAAGACGATTATGTATATTTTTACTTTTATGTGACACACTCTATGTAAGCATTTCGATATCTATATATATATATATATATATGCATATCTATTTCTGGATGGATCTTTCTTTACATGTGATGATGATTTATAAATTGCGCAAATGTCTGTCTAATACCAAATATTCTACTACATCTGTTAATGTATTCAAATGCCTGGGTATATGATGATATGTAATGTAGTCAAAATTTCTTTCCAGTAATTGAATACGCAGATACAGACGTAAGATGGACGGGTTCCTTACTGAATAGTGTCCATTCAGTTGTAACACTACAAGTTGCGAATCTAGATACACGAGCAATTCACGGATATCAAGGTTTACTGCCTCGGTTAATAATTCTAACACAACACTATATTCCATGATATTGTTCGTGGTACGTCCTAGACACACGCCTTGCAGGTTGACCAACTCACCAGCAGGATCATAGCTTACCCAGGCTGCTGAAGACAGATTCCTGGTACTGTGGGAGGCACCATCCGCGAAACCAACAAATGGATGAATAGACATATGCACAACCAGGAAGACCCGATCAGCAGAAAGATGTTTACAAAGCACACCACACTATACATGCACACAAATGAAAATTACACACCTATGTACACACACCACACCAAGAAATCACTTCAGGCATAGTACTTTTTGAGGTACAACCCATTTCTGGGCTGTGCCAGCGAAACTTCTTCATAATCTATAAGCTCGTAGGCCCCATTTTTCAAAACGTGTTTTACTATATAGGGCCCATGCCACATAGGCTGGAACTTACTGGCTCCAAGCTTTTCATGTGCTTGATCGTACAGGAGGACGAGGTCTCCTTCAATAAAGGAACGAGGAGAGACAGATTGATCAAAATGAGTTTTGACCCTCCTATTTTGTGCTTCGATAACCAAAGCAGCCAGACGACAGGTTTCATCTAACCGTTCCAGATACAGGAGACGTTCTTCCTCAGCAGAAGTATTAGGTAGAAGCTCCATAGCTAATTTCAGTGAAGGAATCTCGCATTCAACTGGAAGAGTTGCTTCCAGACCATACACCAATTGAAATGGTGTGAACCCAGTTGCACTCTTTGCAGATGTTCGGTATGCCCAGAGAGTTGAGAACAGTTGGAGATGCCAATTGGATTTGTGAATACCAACCGTTCACTGAAGCATAATGACCAAAACCTTGTTCACTGCTTCAACCTGACTATTCGCTTGAGGGTAATATGGTGTCGAGCTGTCGTGACGCAAGCCCAACGTTGAAGTCAGCTCCGCCATCATATAATCTCGAAAATGAGTACCATGATCAGTGACGATGGCTTGAGGAACCCCGAATCGTGCAATAACGTGGTTGAATATAAATTGAGCAGCCGTTTTCCCGTCGGCAGCTAGTGTAGGCATCGCCTCGGCCCACTTGGTGAAGTAGTCGACGACGACAATGATATACGCATGCCCCCCGGCCGAGTGAGGGTTACACATCATAAAATCCACACCCCATTTCGCAAAAGGGCCAACGGTAATAACGGGATGCAATGGTAAAGGCGGCGCATGCATCTTGCGCTGAAATATCTAGCATGCATGACATTTACGGATTGCAGTGATACAGTCTTTGAATATGGAAGGCCAGAAATAACCTGCTCGCAGAATCTTCTGGGCAGTAGCATACCCGGACATATGTCCACCACAGGCGCCACTATGGTAGTCATTTAGGACCTTCTCAGCCTCTTCCAAGGTCAGGCATCGCCGGAGCACCGAATCTACTCCAATGCGATATAAGGTATCTCCTACTATATGGTAGGGCTAGGACTGGTGCCAAATCCGACGGCGGGCAGCTTTATCCAACTCAGACCGAAATGTCAAGGTCTGAAGATACACTATTATGTCACCGTATGAAGGGTCACGAGTACTGATGAGGAAAAGCGTTTCGTCCGGTATATGGTCTTCAGAGTGTGAGGGAGCAGAGTCTGTAGGGAGAGAGCATATCAAATCCACGAAGACCAGTGATTTGGTTGACTGAGAAATAGTGAACTCTAAGTCAAACTCCTGCAGAATCACAATCCATTTGGAGTACTTGCCCCCCAGTAATTGTCTAGAAAGAATATACATCATAGGGTTGCAGTCTGAAACCACTGTTATCGTACGCAAAAGGATGTAATGGCGAAAGCGTTGTACAACGTGTACTACTGCTAATTCCAACTTCTTGACATGAGCATAACGCGTTTCCAGATCGAGAAGGTTCTGTGACAGGTAATAAACAACATGTTCATCACCGTCATCGTCATCCTACACTAAGACCATGGCTATGGTGCTAAATGCAGTGGCTAGATATAGAGTGAAGTCTCGGTGGTAGTCCGGAGGACGAAGCAACGGAGCATTGACAAGCAACGTTTTTAGCTTCTCAAAGGATTCCTGAGCAATTTCGTCCCAATGAAAGGGAACATTCTGCTTTAACAAACAAGTGAATCCTTTGGCCACCTCGACATAATTCGGGATAAAGCGCCGAAGAAAGTTCACTTTCCCTTGCAGACTCTGTAACTGATACAGGGAGGGGGGTGATGGGAGATTTATGATGACCTCGACCTTTAAAGGGTCAAGGCGAATTCCGTCTTTCGAGACTATGAATCCTAAAATAAGTCCAGAATCAACGCATAAGACGCATTTATGAGGATTGAGCCTGATGTTGTAGCACCTGCAACGAAGAAAGATCTAGCGGAGATGCTCAGGATGGTCTTCTCGTTTACCCGAATGGGCTGGCAAGTCATCCAGATAAGGTTGAACGATATGGTGAATGTCATGAAAAGCGTAGGACATCGCACGCTGAAAAGTGGCTCCAGCGTTCTTCAACCCGAACGGGAGTTTTTTATAAGCGAAAGTACCCCACAGACAGATGAATGTGGTCTTGTGTTGATACTCAGGTGAAATATTGATTTGGTTATATCCTGAGAAACCGTACATTAAAGAATAGATCTCACTCCCGGCACATTCGTCGATGATCTGGTCTATAAATGGAGTGGGATAATTATCCTTTGGATAGGCGCGATTGATGTTGTGATAATCCACACAGACTCTAATCGTACCCTACTTTTTATCGACAGGGACAATGTTAGACACCCATTCTGTGAGGGGGATGGGATAAATAAAACCCGCGTTCAGAATTTTTTCAACTTCTGCCTTGATGGCGACGGCTT
Source organism: Pinus albicaulis (assembly GCA_034641835.2). Lineage (NCBI taxonomy): Eukaryota > Viridiplantae > Streptophyta > Pinopsida > Pinales > Pinaceae > Pinus > Pinus albicaulis. The sequence goes on from CM076577.1 coordinate 910,882,663, forward strand.
TTTGAGGATGCATGGGGCGTAAGCGTTGGCGCATGGGTTTCGCACCTGGATAGGTTGGAATCTCGTGCACTACGATACTGGGATCAATACTCGGCATTTCCTCGTAAGACCACGCGAAAACATCTCTGAATTCTTTGAAAAGCTCAGTATAGACTTGAATCTCATCGGGAGGACAAGTCACACCCACGTGAATATTCTCAACGATCCCCGGTTTAACGGAGATGTTGATTGGAATAGTTTGAGTAATGTTACCTAGGTTAACCTCCGAAAAAACCTCATGCGTCAAGATGGGCGTTTGAAGAGGAGGGGAAGGAACCTGAGTAGCATAACGCTCCAGACAATCCGTCATTGCCCCCAAGCTAGGCATAAATGAGGAGCGATGATGTCCATCGCCCCAGGGCAACTTTTCAAGAGACATAGTTTCAATGATGGCTTCATCGGAAGGAAACGTCTCTTTGAGAGGATCAGGTGAATCAGCCTGACCAAGCCAGGGGGATTGAGAGTAGACGTCGAGAGCCATGCTCAAAGGAGCATGCTGAGGAGGTGGAGGACCGAATGCAGCAACAATCTCACAGTAGCTGATCTCTACTGGCGTTAAGGGCATTGATTCTCCAAACTCAAACATCTGCTCAGGCGTAGGAATAAGCCAGGGGTCATCAAACCTGGACAACATGTTGACTTGAGCGGTGTGCGGTGGTGGTGTGGGAAAGATACCCATGAGGACTGGGTCTTTGAAGAGACCAGGTCCTACACTATCTGGGGGATTCAGAATTTGATCCACGTATGACACGTTGTTCTCAGAGGAAGAGGTGAAAAATTACAACTGATCCACCATGACAATCTTGCCCTCGTGAGGGAACTTAATGAATCGAAAGACGGTGGATGGCACGCAGAGCATGGCATGGGTCCAGCTGCGGCCAAGAAGTATATTGTAGTTGAGTTTAGCGTCAACCACTTCCACTTCTACGTTGACAGTTTTTCCCTATAATGTGAACGCTAGACTCTCGAGAACGCCCAGGGGTTTAGATTCCCGACCATCAAATGCCTCAAGGGCATTGGGAGATGACGACAGGGCTGGAGAGCCGATGGCCTTCCAACAAGCGGAGGACATAACACAAGTAGATGCACCCTCATCCATGACGGCCCTATGAATGTTCAGACCGTTAATCCAGACTTGAATAACTAGAGCGATTTGATGTGGAAGCCGGGGAGTGAAATTATCCAGATCGAAGGTGAGAAGACTTGAGTCGGCGGGATCAATGCCCCCGATCGCAGACAGTAAAGCCTTCCATTGTGAAGGACAAGTTTGAAGAACTTCTAGCGCAGACATGGCATACGGCACCTATGCCAAATCCTCAACAATGTTGTAATGTTGAGCGGCACGAGCATTTGGATTATAAGAAGATCTTCGAAGGACACCTTTGGGAGGTGGCTTCACAACGGGTTCAGGAGAAGGATTCTCGATTTCCAACGGACTGGATACAGGTGGGGGAGGCGGCCCATCCGCAACTGCCTTCCCGGGTGCCTGCCGCGATTCGTTGTAATCCTTCGACTACGTAGCGACAGAGATAGGTGCAAAAATCTTCACCATAAAAACTTGAGACCCAAACGACGCAGATGGCGATGGATGTTCGACCATCTGGGTCTGCTGAGATGGAAATGGCTCTTTTAAAACAGTCAGAGTCCCTTTAGGGCCTTTAAGAAGTTGACTAACCTTGGATCATCATGGACAATCCTTAGTATAATGGTCCCCTTCAGAAATGAGGCAAGGGTACTTCGGTTTACGCTGGGAGCCATCCTCAGTATGAGATTTAGATTCTGGTTTCGGGGGATCAGATTTAGATTTGCCTTTGCCCTTCTTCTCCCCCTTGGAGGATTTTTCCGCAGGATTGGCCTGAACGGCATTCACCTCTGCGGGTTTACCAGAATCGGATGAGGCGGGATTAGTAGAAGTATTGTTGGAAGAATTAGCCTTTTGCTTCCCATTCGAAGATTTCTTCGAATTCTGAGAGACAGAACCAATGACACCATCCACCACAGGGGTAGGCAGATCCTTAGAGGTTCCAGGCCATGGAGCATCGGTCAAGATGTCATAAAGCATGCCGGACTGAGAATATACAAGATCCAGGTATTGGGCACGTGTGATGGCTTGTTCCTCTGTCACGCAAGCTCCCATCGCAATATCCTGAGAGATTTTATTCACAAAGGAGGTGGTGAAACAATGAGTCAGTATCTGATTAGGTATGTGAAACTTGATCAGTCTACGATGGCACCGCCACTCATGAACGTGATCTGAGATGTGATTGGCTTTATCCTACTTCAGGGAAGTCAGGAGGTGCGTCCCAGCTTCATACCGAACCGATAACTAAAAATGCGTGAGGAAAGCCATGGCTAAAGAGTTGAAATCTTGGAAAATGCCACGGGATAACTCTATGTACCACTTAGCAGCAGCTTCAGTTAAAGTGCGCTGGAAGAGGCGCTGCGAATCGAATCGTCGACCCAAGAGTTAGACGAACACCAAAGATGATACGCCATCACATGCGCCTGGGGGTCCTCTCCAGCTTTTCCCTCAAACTTGGGGCAATCACCTGGTATCTTGGTGGGAACTGCAGGCCAATACAGATTATGTAAAATCGGATCATTGGTCAATTTTGAAACATCCGGCAGCTCTAAGGTAGCCAGGAACGGCAATGGAGGATTAACTGTCATGCTAGGCCCAGGATGAGGTCCAGTACCCATACTCCACGATGGTTGTGAATATCCTTGCCCCCACGGGTTCTGTCCTGCAGGATTCTAACCGTAGGGGGCATAGGTCGTATAACCAGATTGATTTGGATGCTGGTAACCATAGTGTGGGGCTTGATAACCAGGGTACGGACCCTGATTATGTGTCGGCCCCGTATAAGCAGCGTTTGGATTTCGCTGCTGAGTGTAGGTAAAACCGGGTGGAGGAGGATAATACTGAGAGCCTTTGGGGTGGTTATAGTTCGGTTGAGACTGACCATGAGGATAACAACCACCCTGAGGATGAGTAGGTTTCTGAAAACTAGAACCCTGCGGAGCCTGATAAGTCGGGCGCAACTGTTGATTTGGCTGCGGCATTGAATGAACCGGCTGCTGTGCAGGGTTAATGGAATGAGCGGGCTGACCTGGATGACTAGGTTGACCTGGATAGACAGGCGGCGTCGGTTGCACAGGTTGACCTAGCTGTAAGTGAGCCCCAGGTTGTACTGGATGGGCCGGTTGGCCTGGAGGCGGGACACCGGGTTGTACCGGATGAACCAGTTGGCCTGGTGGTGGAGCAGGACCAGGTGCTTGCTGGAAACCGGTTTGACCTGAAGCAGAACCATAGGATGGTCCCGGCTGATATGCAACATTAGAGACAACAAGATACTGCGGTTGCATTGGTAAAGAAGGCTGGATTTGCCCCCCAGGACCATAGACCGGTCTCGGTTGATACCCCCGCTGAGGCTGAATAGGTTGACCAGAAGGGCTATAATACTGTCCTTGCGGACCGTACGATGGCCCTTGTTGGGTGACAGGATAGCCTTGAATGGGCTGCCCCTGTGGATCATAAAGATAGCCAGGTTGGCCTGCAGGTTGGCCTTGGAAAGGCTGTCCCTGCGGGTTATGAGCCTGGTTATAAGGTAAACCTTGAGCATAGAGATAAGCCTCAGGAGCGGGTAGACATAAAATCTCCCCATGCTCATCATACTGACCTAGGAAAGCATACACAGGAGTACCATCCTGTGCATAGTGCGAAAAGTAAGATCGGTAAGGATCTTGGGAGGACGGTCCAACCTCGGCGTTCGGCTGTTGCAAAGACAATCGATACTCCTCCGGAGAGATGTTCTCTGGTATAGCAGTTGCTAAATAAACATCTTCAGGAGTTGGCCTAGCCCTCGTAGCAGATACTGAGACAACAGGAGAAGAGGTGGCCACACAGACAGTGGGCCGGATGGGAAAAGAAGTAACGGGCGTCTGAGGAGACACCCCGGGTGTAGTAGCAGCTGGCCTCGAAGAAGGGGATGATATTCCCATAGAGGCTGCAGTGGAAATGATCTGACCCAGAGATCTGTATCCCTGTGGTAAAGAAGGACTAGCGGTTGACATGTCAGCCAGCTCAGAGTTGTCTCCCTGAAACAATCTTCATGGGAAGAGCTGATAGTCTTCACCAGATGTTGGGATTTCCTCACCAGAATCACTCATGGTTGATCCTGCTGTTAAATCACGCAGAAGATGGCAAGGACTAGGAGGAAATATAGCAGCAAAAAAAGGCGAACCCGATGTAAGAGAAAGGAAATCAGCTCCTAATCTCAATTCAGACACAAGGTCCAAAAAGGGCCAATTGAACTCAACTGGTCCTCCAAAGGGTTGCTCAGCGAGAACCGGTCCCCCATCAGGAAACTCAGAAACAATAGGCTGCTGTGGTTCAGCAGAGGATTGGGAAGCCTCTGAAGAATCATCCGTGTAAGGACTACCAGTAGACGAAACCGAAGGTTCCGCCACTGTGACAAAAGACCAGAGAAAAAGAAGCAAACACACACACGGGCTGAAAAGCAGTCAAGACACACGATCAAACGGTCAACAAGCAATATCTAACAGGGCGTATAATCATGGGTGATTAATTTTACCACATTGAAAAATAAGAAACTCTACCGTTTCATGTTTTAAGAGTCGAGAAACGACAAAAAGATGACTCTATCTCTTTCAGATTTGATACAAGCGTGAAAGGACAAGCGCTTGACGGTATTTTCAAATTTAGGGAGTCAGAAAAGACCAAATGACTGCTCAGGAAAAACTAGGCACAAAGGGTGTACCAAATATCCGTGAACTGCAATATAGACCTTGGTTTCAATAATGAAATAGAAATCGACCAAGGAATTTCTGTACATGCAAGAAATCTCCCTGAATGCTGTGTTCAGTGTATCACGGGTATAAGGCGGCAGACTTGGCTTCCTGTGGATAAAGGATTGAAAACCTATAGGGGTCTCCCTTTATATACGCGACGGTACGGGGAGCACAAGTCCGTACTAGCGCTGTCTAAAGCCAAAAGGCGAACGACAACTGATAGGTTTAAAGACGCCGGAACACGTCTCTAGCCTAGACCTCTAAATATGTTTTGTTAGATTTCAATGCTGCCTTAGGTTAATTGGATAGATTTTAATGTTGATCTTCAATTAAGTTTCAATTTTCAGGCCCTAACGAATGTATTGCTTCAAAAACTCCTAAATGCAAAGCTACATGCCATAGTACACCATTTTGTTCGATGAAAACTAGCTACAGAAGAGTTGAGAGTCTTTACACAAACAAAATGATCGGAAGACAAATAATGAGATCTCCAATGCAACTAATGAAATTGAAAACTTTTCATTCAAATCACTAATTACTAGTAAAATCGAAAAATTTCAATTTGCACTAATCAACCAATGCAAAAAAGATTTTTTTTATAAAAATTTTCAATGTTTGATAGCCAGAAGCACTAAACAAACCGAAAACAAACAGAACGACTTGAGAAACGATATGGAGAGAGCAAAACAAACAAATTTCACTCAATGGCACAAGCAATCAGACCTCAAATCGACCAAAGTCTCTCAAAACCAAGAAAAAGACTCAAAGGCTCCAATGGACCGTGTGATCTTGGCCCAAACCAAGACCAAATGAAAATTGAATGAAGGAATGAGAACTCACCCAAAAATCACAACAAAACAATGAAAAACTACTAAAAGAATGTGGAGGAGCAATCACAGAGTCGACCGGATGAACAAAACTCCCAAGGAGGGCTCGATGCACAAAACCACTAGATGCCCTAGGGCTTAAAACATGAAATCGATAGATAAAAGCAAACAACCAAAGGAAGAAGGCAAATTCCCAGTCAAACAGGACTCCAACACACTCAGGTAGTCGGGAAATCAAGAAGAAAAACACTGACCAGACCCATAGAGCTTAAAATTGAGCAAACTCAAAAACCTTATAGGAGTGGCGTGACTGTAAGGCTGCAACTGGCGCCAGAAAGCAATTGGCGCAGGCTAAACAAAAGCAACATGCGCCAATTGGCGCGACTGTCGGGCTAAAAAGCGCGCCAGTCGAGTTTCTCAGCCAAAAACAAAAAAGAACTACTCTAGAAGCAGATCAATGTAAACTAAGCAAACCAAGAAACAAAAAATAGAAAAAGAACCCAGCCCAGAAGGCTAACCAAGCAAGGAAAATCATAAAATAATCAAAACGAGACAATCCAAACGAGACAGTGAAAACTAGACGATCCCCAGTGGAGTCGCCAAATTGTTGAGGAGGTAAATCCCCTCTGCGAACAGAGGCGATCCCTACTAGCCCAGCAGGGGTCTAGCAACAATCACGAAATGTTACGATGCAAGTTCCTAGTTACGAATGAAAAGAACAAAGATGGAGGCCTACCTGGAATCCAATGCTACGATCTGAAGAGGAGAGCGTTCCCGTTCCTCAGCCTCGGCAGATCACGATCCCCCACGATCTCCGCGGATGGACACCTGCACATGCAAGAAATAAACAGATACAAGCATAAAATCGAGCAGACGCAACTAAATATCAGTCAGAAAGGATACTACTCATATTAACATAATCGAAAATAGAGTGGAACCATAATCATAATCATTCATTAAATAACGATCGAAAGATATTACAACCAAAGTTCTGATGTCGTGGTTTCCTTTGGATGGGTCTCCAGTCGTTCACGTCTCGGAAAGCTTGGCAGGGAAAGGGAAAACCTCTCTTGAGTCTCTCGACGATAGTTTCCTTACTTGAGTCGGCCTTAAGGGAAGAAAGAGGGCTCTTACAGCACAAAGGCTCTTGGGAATATGGAGATTCAAAGCTTAGGCCTTCAAGACTAGCTTGCCATGGAATTGAGCAGGCTTTTATAGATGGGGAAGGAGGGAGTTGGGATCCCTATTATTGTGGGATTGGCCCTATCAACAAGGAAGGTTCCATGGGAGGTGGCAAACCACTTCCCTTCCATGGAACTCCCGCAACCAAACCTCCCAACTCAAGATAGGCAATGGTTTCTGAGTTTGTTGAAACACAACTTCCGCCATATTTATTTAAAAAACACTCCTTAAATTGGCTGGCGCGACTGCTGCTCTGGGACAGAGCGCCAGTTGGCGCGACCTCTTTGTAGGATTTTCCCCATTGGCGCGAGTGATGAACTGTCTGCCCGCGCCAATGCAAAAGGAGATGTTTTCATGGTTTTTTGCAAGGAGATGTATTTAGGGCAATTGAAGCTCATGTTTAGAGGAATGCATTGATGATGATTTCAAGGTATGACAATGTTCACATGTCACAAAATGGGTCCTCCATTGTGCGGGACGGGGAATGGTAGGGACGGTGACAAATTACTGTGTAACACCTGTTCTTGGCATAAACTTCTCAACATTCTTCTCATCCACATTGCTTGACATGATGCTACTGTAGCTGCCACATACTCTGCCTCTGCTGTAGATAATGCTACAATGGGTTGTTTCTTAGAAGCCCGTGAAATGGCTCTTGAACCCATATGAAAAACATAACTAGAAGTACTTTTCTGGTTATCAATAATTCCAGCCCAATCACTATCAATATAACCAATTAATTCCGAATTTTCTGAAATAGTATACAAAATACCATACCTCTTAGTTCCTTTCACATACCTCAGAATTCTCTTTGCTGCTTGCCAATGTGAATCCTTTGGCCTGTCCATAAATCTGGAAATCAAACTAATAGCATGCATTATATCAGGCCTAGTTGCAGTCAAATACATAAGGCTACCAACTATGCTCTTGTACAGACTAGGATCAAAATCCTTGCTGCTGTCCTCTTTGCTGAGTTTCAATCCCATTACTGTGGGAGTAATTGCTGCCTTGCACTCCTGCATATTGAATCTTTCCAAAACTTGATTAATATACTTTTCTTGTGAGATAAAAATCCCATTTTCATTTTTTTCTACTTCTATTCCTAAGAATTATTTCAACAATCCCATATCAGTCATTTCGAATTCATCTTTCATGACTATTTTAAAATTTTCAATAAGGTTACTATCATTACTTGTGAATGTCAGATCATCAACATATAAAACCACAATCAAAATCTTACCATATTTTTCTTTGATGTATAATGTGGGTTCTCCTTCACATTTCTCAAACCCATTCTCCAGTAGATAGGAATCTATCCTACTGTACCATGCTCTTGGTGCTTGCTTCATCCCATAAAGATCTTTCTTCAATCTGCAAACTTTGTGCTCTTGGCCCTTTTTCTCATAGCCTAGAGGTTGTTCAACATAAACCTCTTCCATTAACACTCCATTTAAAAATGCTGATTTTACATCCATTTGGTAAACCTTCCATTTTTTTTGTGCTGCTATGGACAACACTGGTCTCACTGTTTCCATTCTTGCAACTGGTGCAAATGTTTCCTCATAGTCTCTTCCATGTTGCTTCTTATATCCTTTGACAACAAGTCTATCCTTGTGTCTTTCAATTTTACCTTCAGCATTGCTTTTGGTCTTGTAGACCCATTTAACTCCAATGACTTCTTTACCTTTTGGGAGTTCAACCAAATCCCATGTTTTGTTCTTCTCTATTGCATTAATTTCTTCATCCATGGCTTCTATCCATTTTCTATCTTTTATTGCTTACTAAAAATGAATAGGATCATCAACATGACAATACAAAGAAAATAAGGAATTAATACCTTCATTTGCTATCTCTTGCTCATAAATTTCATTTAAATTTCTGAATCCTGTTCCTCTTTCATTTGATGTACTTGTGCTTGAAGTAGCACTCAAATCTGCTCCATTTGGTGTGCTTGGAGAAGCACTTTCATTTCTTCTCAAGGGTGTTCTTACTCCTGCTTGAGGTTTCCCTTGCTGTCCTTGTGTTGGTGGAGGTGGTGGTTCCGATGAGGTATTATTTTCAGCCACATTTTCCTCATCTTCATCATGAGACAAACAACTTTTGACATTGACTGTTTTCTCAATGCTTCCATCCCATGCTTCCTCTTCAATGAATTGCACATCTCTACTTATAAAAAATTTCTTTGTGGATGGGTTATACAATCTATATCCCTTGGAATCTTCACAATATACAAGGAAGATGCACTTCTCCCCCTTACTATCCAACTTCTTTCTCAGCTCATCTAGAATGCGTACATAAGCCACACACCCAAAAACTCTCATGTGGGTGACTCCCTGTTTTCTGCCACCCCACGCTTCTTCTGGAACTCTGTTCATTATAGCTTTTGTTGGGCATTTATTTAAAATATACACAACACAATTTGTAGCTTCTGCCCAATACTCATTTGGAAAATGTTTTTCCTTTAACATACTTCTCACCATTTCCATTATGGTTTGATTCTTCCTTTCAACAATACCATTTTGCTGCAGTGTGTACCTTGTAGTAAATTGTTTGTGTATGCCATTCTTTCTGAAAAAATGCAGAAAATCATTTGATATGTACTCACCTCCTCTAGCAGTTCTAAGAACTTTGATATGCTGCCCACTTTGTTTCTCTACTAGAGCTTTAAAATGGAAATTGTTTTCAAAGACTTCACTTTTATATTTCAAGAAATAAACCCATACTTTCCTTGTGAAATCATCAATGAAGGTCAGCATGTAATTGCTACCTGAAACTGATGTTGTTTGCATTGGCCCACATAAATGTGAATGAATAATTTCTAAGGGTGCTTTCACCCTTATGCTCTTTCCTGATGGAAAGTTTTCTCTGTGTTGTTTTCCCAAGATGCAACCTTCACTTAGACTGTCCGGTTTCTCTATCAATGGTAGTCCTCTTACCATTCATTTTCTGTGCATCAAATTCAGACCTCCGAAATTGAGATGTCCAAATATCAAGTGCCATAACCAATTCTCATCTTTCACTTCCTTTTGAAAGACCTCTTTAGTTACAGCTACTACATTCTTCCCTTTTCCCTTCAAGTCGGTATTGAGCTTGAGTGGAAACATTCTATTGCTGGTCATTTGTATTTCAGCAAGAATATTCTTGCTTGGAGGTATATCCATTATTGTGCACACATAATTTTTAAAAACTACATTGTAACCTTTGTTTATGAGCTATCCAATGCTCAAAATATTACACTTCAAGCCAAGAACATAGTACATGTCTAGCACAAATTTCTGCTCACCATTTCTTGCACGTATACTAACTCTGCCTTTTCCCTTGACAGATATCTTAGTATCAGTTCCTGTTGTTACTTCAGATTTAACTTCTTCATCAAGATTGGCAAACATTGCTATGTTTCCAATCATGTTATTACTGCAGCCTGAATCTAAGAACCATACATCATCCTGCCTATCTTGTGCTACATTACATGTTACCAACAGATTCCTTGGTTTCTTTTCTTCTCTTGCTACATTAGCATTCTACCTATTATTCATGTCATTTTTCTTTTTCCTACACTCATTGGCATAGTGCCCATATTTTTTACAATAATAACATTGGAAATTGGATTTGTCATACCTTTTTCCTTGAGCATGCTAGTGTCCACCTTGCTGGCTGCTGCTTTGGCCATGGCTTTGATTCTGACTATTGCTCCTTCCATTTGAATGTGAAGAGTTGTTTCTTCCTTCTCTATTTTGGCTTCTACCTCCTCCTCTTCCTCTGCCTTGACCTATTCCTCTTCCAAAAGACATATGGGTCTTGAAGGCATGATCTAGAGATGGGTTTACTGATCTTCCCAATATTTGTTCATGAGTCATTAGTGATGCATGAAGTTCATCTACTGTGAACTTTGAGAGATCCTTTGTCTCTTCAATAGTGGTTACAATAACATCGAACCTTGAGGGTAGGCTCCTCAATAGTTTCTCCACAATCCTTCTTTCCTCAAGTGTCTCTCCATGAGACCTTATCTGATTTACCATCCCAATCGCATGTGTGAAGAATGAGTCTATGTTATCAGACTCCTTCATGTAGAGAGTTTTAAAATATCTCCTCAACAATTGTAGTTTTTTTGTCTTCACTTTCTCCATACCTTGATAGTCTACTTTTAGAGTATCCCATACATCCTTGGATTTCTTAGCTACTTCTATCCTTGGAAACACACTCTCATGTACTACTTGATAGAGATAGAAGAAGGCTTTAGAGTCCTTCTTTCTATTTCTCTTTAGCAGATCCTTCTCTGCCTGTGTTAAGGCATTAAAATATTGTTCATCAACTAGTTCTTGAAAACCGTCTTCAAAAAATTCCCATAAGTCCTGGGAGGAAAATAGGGCTCTCATGGTAATGGCCCAATAATCATAGTTGGGGAAGCTGAGTATTTCCAATACTCATACTAGTGCTTTGTTAAGCCATTGCTTATTAATCGAAATCTGAAATAAACTTGACTGTGTTTTTTAAACAAAATGTCTTTCCTTCTTTAGAAGACAAAAAATTGTCTCTGAGGACTGCTCTTCTAAACAAAACAATAACTCTGTTTTTTTGAGAAATACTTGGACTATACTTCTACTGAGCCTTCACGGTGCTGGAGAACTGCTGCAAAAAATCTTCCTTCTTCCTTCAACTTATTTGAAACCTTCAAAGAGCCTAGATTGGCTCTGATACCATGTTGGAATTTCTGATAATTCCATAACAAATACTGAGAGAATAATACTCTCCTTCCAACATAGAGAATAATTTTTTTTTGCTTACTACTGTACAGAGATTGCATAAAAATGATTTTCATTAAACATAAAACAATCCTATTAGAAAATGATGTCTTTCCACTACTAGGAGATTAAAAAATGTGTGTCTCACTGCTTCACATGCAGTGCTGTTCCAAAACTCTTCTCTCTATGTCTCTACAACGCACTTACAGTGCTCTCTGTTTTCTTCACTGTGTTTTCTTTTCTTTGCCTGCGGGATTTTTTCACAATACATAGTAATACTCTACTGTCTAACACACTTAATACACAGTCTTCTGTTTTTTTCGTTGTTTGTCTGCCTTCGGGCTTTTCACACACAAAATTATGTTGTATTGTTTTCTATATCTTTTAATACACAACACTACCTTTTTTAATGCTCACCGCATATGTAACATTACAATATATATATATATATATATATATATATATATTATAAGTATTCCATATTTATAATATATATCAAAACAGATTTAACCAAAGTGAAAAACAATGTACCGTAGTAAAAGTAATTAACCCAATGTTAAAAAAAATAAAACATATGCGTGAAATAAAAAAAAAACATTACAATAGAAACTTTATTCCCTTGTGCTTTCTAGGAGCTATTCCAAAAGATTTCATGCGATTTTCCTTTCCTCCCAAAGCTTCTTTAGTGGGTCCGAAAACATGGGTGACATAACTCATTCCGGGGGTTCTCCTTTCCCCTTGCTGCTCTAGTTTGCTACCCCTCGGTAATTTTTTGCTGTGTGTTGGCCGCAAACTTTAAATTAAATTAAATGAGGTTGGTGCGGAATTCACTTCTTGTGGTTGAATTTTTTTTAAGTGTAGAGGAGACTGGTTGCGTGAAGTTCAAATGTGGAGATTTGTTGCTGCTATCACTGTCCTTTGAATTTCCATCAGCAATTAAGCTTGCGGTCTTGCCAATCCCATCTGTGTTGAAGTTCATCATCCTGCTATTGTACATGGCAGTTGGAATTAAATTACAATATAATCAACATGATATGTTCAGGCTTTATTTCTGTTTTTTGTTCTTCTGATTATAATTCTAAAGAAAACCAACATTGCAATTTCAAAAATAAGTGTGAAGCGCTAAAATTGGAATAAGCAATTGATACGGTGATAATGCCACAAAATTTCCTTTTGTAACTCATTTATGATGAAAATGCCTTAACAGAAAAAAGCGAGTGCCATCAGTGATGCCTTGAAGCATACCTTGGCTAACCACAAGAGTGGTGCCATATTTTGTTTTGACAATCCACCAGGATCCTTCATCCACACCACAGAGTTTCCCACAATAAATATATATTCCATACCAAAATACTGTGTATTCAAATTCCATACACAAAAGGAAACAATTGACTGTGCTTTTCAAGTGCTATTCGGCCAAGACGGTATCAAATGAAGGGGCCTTCCCCACTCGATCTCCCTCTTCAACCACAACTCCAATAGAATCCATCCTTCATATTTTTCCCTTCGCACTATCAACAAGTGATTCAAAAAATTCAAAACCTGCAACTCCACATTGTCAAACCTGCCACTCGTGGGGTGAGCATATATGTGAGGTAGCAAAAATGATGCAAACCACTCTGAAATCGTAGAAACTTTGTACATATGATCATCTTCATGACTAGCAACTCCCCCATATTGAGGGCCAACGATAGCTACAGACCTAAAAGTGAAAACAAACACGCGAAAGTCTATCTTGTGAGGAGGCAAACCCTCTATCACCCGGCTCCTTAAATTGAGCTGACCATTATCCCTATCTCACACAAAAACCACATATATTCTTCCTCCACTGTTCCACTGTAAAACATGCCTCACTTCAAACCCAATATGAGGAATCTCGTACCTAGAAAAACTCGCATGCAGATTCCACTTGTTTGTGGTGATGCTGAAAACCTCCACCCCAACAAAATTGAGAAGGTGGCAGGACTTTACACGTGCAACGCCTACGTGGAGTGGAAATTTTTTTAGGCTACTCGTTATCTTCACAAAAGTGTCGTCCTTGTATCCATATATTACAAATATGAATTTGGAGAAGAGAGTGATCAAAACACACTGTTGATCTTCCGTCCATTTTTGTTGGAGTTGTTCAGAGTTCAACACCATGGCCTTCTGCTCATGAGGTTCTTCATCGAGGCAAAGAACCAGTGATTTATTTCTTCTTGTTAGGAACAGTACTAAAAAACCATTTGAGGGTAATTTTGAGTTTGTATGCCAAAAATCACCAATCATCAAGATGGGTTGGAAACCTTTGTATTATACTACACGTCTCCGAAGCCCATCGTTCTCAAGCATGAAAACTTCACTGTTTTATTTTAACACATGGATCTCTCTAGCCCTGCCTCTACACGCTGTGACTTCGTCATCTCTTTGTTCATTAAATATTATCAAACAATAGCCCTCTTCATTTTTTGCTAGTTGAAATAGCTGATATTGTTTTGCACAACTCCCTTTACCATATGAGTGAGTGCTCAATTTTTTCATTTCAATCTTGCTATATCAGCAACATCTAAACAAACCAGCATATTGCCTAGTATATAGTCACCTAGCTTTTCAAATGGATTTTCCATTAATCTCCTACCCATGAAAATCTAAACAACAATGCACAGGAGGCCAGTGGAAACTTCAAACAATCTTAACAAATATGATCTGATCAGTTCAGCTTTTGCAATTGCAATTTCCTGCTAATTATTCCAAGATTTATGCCACAATCCAGCTGGCCCTGGTGGACATATGCATGGTCAAATGAAGTGGGTTATGAGTTTCAAATTAAAGGGTTATTTAATTTAAACCAACTGAATAGGATCATTTTCAGTGGTAATTAATAACCGTTGGGACAATAAAAGGTGCCAGGGATACACTCAAAAAATTTCCCAATCAAACTGCAAACTGACCAAGAAAAAGGGGATTTTCTCTTGATAGTATCATGTTGGCTGGGCATTTCCATTTTGAAAACTAGCACAAGTGAAAGAAGGTGAGAGCTGTATCACTTCTTTTGCATTGACATTAATTGGGCAAAGTTTTTGAAATAGGCACAACTATGTTCCTTATTTTGACTTCTTTGAAATAACTTAACTTTCCAAACAAGTTAATGAATTAATTTATTTGAATTAATAAATATTTCATGGAAAAATGTAATTGCAATTTTACAAACATTATGAAATTTTTTTATGTATTAAGTTTTATTCTAAAATAAATAAATCAAACACGTATTTATATTATTAATTTAAAATGTGTTATATATATATATATATATATATATATATATATATATATATATATTAAATAGTTTTGTAAATAAATATTAATTGAAAAATATAATGAATTTATTTTTAAGGAGGTTTAAAGATAGTGAGTAGTTGGGGAAAATTGAAGTAGATCAAGATCAACTTGAACGGATAGGGAAATCTAGGTAGATCAAAATCAACAGGAAGGGATGGAAAATCCAGGTAGATGAAAATCAACGAAGGAGCTACAATCCAGGTAGATCAAAATAAACCAGGAAGGTAGATCAAAATCAACCAGGAAGCTACATCCACGTGAAAATCCAGGTTGAGCAATCAACCCTAAGGGACGGGAAAATTGAGGTAGATCAAAATAAGGGACAAGAAAATCAAGAAAATCTAGGTAGATCAAGATTAACTTGAAGGGATATACACTATCAAACTAGTGAAACCTAACGTCTCCCAAACTAGCAAGACCTAAACCTATCAATAAAAGCACAACCAACTAAACTATTCTTTAAAACTGAAATATAATTATCTTTATAATTCATTTTAAATTCTTTTATTTTATAGATTACTTGGATTTTATATAAATTCAATTATAATGTATATATAAAATAATTTCAAATTTGAAATCCAAAATTATAATTCTAAAACATAAGTGGCTACATAAAAATTTATTATCAAATATTAAAAACAATAAAGATTTAAGCCGTAGTCTAACTAGCCAGAGGAATCGCCCTGAAAATCATGAAAATTCGGATAAGATTTTCAGAAAATCCGGCAGGAATTTTTCTAAATCCATGTTATAACTATCAAAGTTTAAAATTTTGAGTGTCCTACAGGTTTTTGATGGTGCTGAATCCATTTCCAATGTCAAAATCAGGATTCAAACACTGTTTCTGCAAGATTTTTTAAATTTTTTTGGTCCGGATTCCGGCCAATTTTGGCCATCCGGGCAATTCCTGGTCCGGATTCCGGCCAATTTTGGCCATCCGGGCAATTCCTCCGGCTCGTTAGACGACTCCAAGATTTAATGTTTTGAAAATTCAAAAATATGAAAAACATAAATTAAATAAATAATTAAGTATAATATAAAATATAATTAAAAATAATTAATTAATGTAGTCGAATATAAAATAATAAGTTATCTAAATTAATATTCAAGCGATAAATTCTATGTTGTTGATTATTTTTCAAAATTTCATTTTATTATAATAATCATTACTTCACAAGAATAATATATTTAAAAATATTTAAAATAATAATATTTAAATTAAATTAATTTAATATATCTTATTTTGACATAACCGCAAGACCTATCGGACCTTGAAGTGGGAAATTAAGGTATTTCTGTCATAATCCGTAGTAGTTGGGCTGCATCATTTTATTTTGACATAATGTTTTATGTAATATTTTAATTTGGAAAAATATAGAAAAATATAAATATAGAATATTAACAATTAAATGGATATATATCTATATATTTTTTAATATATTTTTGTTTTATATATATATATATATATATATATATATATAAAGTTACAATAAGTTAGATAGTAAATTGATATATAAAATTTGTTTGTTTGTAGGACAAGGAATAGTTAAAATAATATAACATTCAAAAAAAATAAAAAAAATAAAAATGTTACAAATAATAATAAAAGATTCATTTTAACTCTAAAGTTGAAAAGGATAAATTAAAACTTTGAATATTCAAATTATAAATTTTCATTTTCAAATGCATATTAAACTTCGTATATAACATAAATTATACAAAACTAAACATAGGTTATGGCTTTAAGAGTCCTAAACACATGAACAAGTTCTAGTTGTTAGCACAGTTCTTTGCTAAGTCATAAATCTATTTTAAATTTTTTGTTTTTAGGATTAGACTTTGAAAATTTCAAAAAAAAATCGACTGCTACCGGAAATTTTGAAAGCCCCTGCTTTAGTCTTTTTGGACACTTTGTTATATTCTTGTTTCTATATTTTTTCCTTTTATTCCAATGCTGTTAGAAATTCTGGAAGCATGCTATGTTTTAAAAAAAATAAATGAAAAAGTGCATCCACTTTTTTCAAGCCACGTGTTGTAGTGTAAATACGTTTCAAATCTTTTTTTAATATTTCATATCTCATGTTAGGTGTCATATGCAGTCAGTTTAGTTGAATTCAAGTCATGGTATACATTAATGTCTATGTGTCTACCCATAGTAATGCACTTAACCATTAATCCCATCCTGCCTATCAACCCTAATATAGTTAAACGTATGTCAAAACACATGCTTTTATGAACGAAGGAGATTGGGATCACCAAGTTTAACACAATGGCCATTTGGTTGGTCACACAATAGTGCTGCTAGAAATTTCAGCCAATAATCAGCAAGACATCGGAGGTGACTACTAGTCAGAGATCTGCTTGTCTCAAGCCTTTTGAAGCTTTTCATACGAAAATACAAAGCCAACTGAAGGTAATGATGGCTATCACATGGTGCACATCAATGTGAGCAATATTTTCCATAATGACGGTTGATTTTCATGGGGTGATGAACCTTAGTTTTTGTTTTAAAACCATCGAAAAAATAGGAGCATGATCATTTGAATGTTTAGCTATTGGAGATCGAATCGCTTAGAGTTGTAGTTTGAGAAGGAGTGTGGATTTCAGATAGGATTTCAAAGGAGAATACAAGAAACGCTTGTAAGGTGAAACTCCTCCAGCTCTACCACCTATCAGTTTCAAGAGACATAGTCATTTATTTTCTGTAGATGACAAAAGTAAGTGGAAAAATAAATCGAATTGAGCCACAGGGTGTAGACCTAGCGGATGAAAATTTGAGGGTAAGAAGCTTGTTTATCCAGTCAGGGTGGTATTCTCTATGAACCAGGTTAGGGAGCTCTCACTCAAGAGTAGCTCAAGAGTTTGCTAACTCTTTTAATGGAAAAGAAGCCACAATTTATGGCCTTGCATTTCAGGTTTATGAAGACTCCATTGTTGAAGCATTTAAACTTCCAAACGAAGGAGGAAGGTGGTTTAAATGGAAGGTTATCACAGGAGGAGACCTCAATAGTTTCCTCAAGGATGCACATAGAGATCGAAATTGGGCAAAGGGAATTCCAAGAAGCTATCTTAATAATGACTAGGCAGAGGTTGTTAAGCTTATCATGATATACCTCAATTTTGAAAGGAGAGTTGTGTTCCTCTATCACATGAGGTTTCTTTTTCATGTTGCAAGTATGAAGATAGTAAATTTTCCATATTTCTTGTTGAAGAGCCTGAAAAAGATGTCAGCAGGGGTCCAAACTCACACTGCAGTTTCAGAGTATAGTTTGTATCATTAAGATTTAATCAAGGTTCTAGTTGAAGAAGAATTAGGGAAGAGAGATCAAACTTGGGATCACTTTTTGTTTTACAAGGCAGAACAACCTGCACCTACACCTCCAGTTTCACAACCACACCTTGAGCCTACAAAAAGAAGAACAAAGAGAAATGGAAAAAAAGGCAATATCCATAAGAAGGCTAAGGGAAAGAAAGAAAAGGTTTATGCAATTAAGGCTGATAGAAAAAGAAGAGAGCTCCTCAGTAGGTAGACCCAAATCTATGAAAATGGTTCCCCTTGTTCCTCCTTTTCCTAATGTCTACACCAGAGCGCGAAGAGGAAGGTCTAAAACTCTACATAAATCAAAAGCACAGGTGATACTGGAAATTCTAGAAGCACATATTCAACACAAGATGCAGAAAGAGTATCAGCCTACAAAATCAGATGGAGAGCTCCTCAAGCATGTTGGATATGAAATCAGCAGTAAGAAGAGAGAAGAAGCCAAACCCGTCGCTGGTACCAGAAATAGGCATACGAGAGACAATAACAAGTTTAGACTTAATTCAAATTCTCTACATAATCCAAGCCTAATGATAGAGGTCATTGATATTGAAGGTAAATATGAAGAGTCAAAAAATAAAAAAATTAATGAAGAAAAACAAAAATAAAACCCCTTTATAGCAACACTTAGAGCCCTCAAAGAGAAGAAAGATACAATAGGGTTCTAAGGAGGAGAAAACCACTGTCAAGGAAGCACCCGCAAGAACAACTAGATCTAGATCAACTTTTGTCAAAAAAATAGACTTGGATAAGCTTGCTAATGTTGCAACCCACATAGAATGAAGGTAAAAATGTTTTTTGATACAAACATTTTTTTTCTTATTAGTCATAATTTTTAACAACAACATATATGTCAAGGAATATAAGTTTGCACAAGGTTTTCAACATTTTATGTGTATTTTTAACAAGTAAATAGAGCGCTACCAGAAATTCCAGTAGCATTTGATTTTTTGCGTAGTTATAGGTTTATACCTGAATTTCTGATAGCGGCCATTTTAACTGAATTTTGACACATGTCAACAAATTTTTCCAAGCCAAATAAGGATGTATAAGAACCCATAACAAAATTCATATAATAAGTGATGGTGAAAGGTGGTTATGAGGTTGTTGGAGGTCTTATTAAATGGAGCTACATGATTATTTAAAGACCAAAGACACAAGGAGACAAATCAACAGAAAAAGGGGTAGCATGACAGCACACTCAGCATTTCAGCCCAAATTTCTTCTCTTCTTTCTTCTACATCTTTCCTTTTTGTTCGATTTTGATGGTATATGGTTGTAATGTATTTTGACACCTATGTAATGTTAGGAGTAATGTTTCCTTATTTTTATAAGAGATGGCTTTGGTGCCTCTCTTGCTATATATACCATTTGTAAATACCATTTCCAGGTTGGATGTTGGTCTACCTGAAGACTGAATATAATAAAAAAAACCATTTTTAATTCATGATGGAGGAATTCATGACTCAAGGAACATCTATTGTGTGGTGTATCTCTTTTCTTCTTTAATTTATTCTAAATATGAATTGCAACAACTAGTAACGTGTGAGTGAGAATCTGTTAAAGGATTTAACAATAAATTATTTTCTTTCCATTTTCTGGAAATTATATGTGTGTTGTAGAACATGTCAATGAATATTTCATAAAGGATTTGTGGAATACTTTATACATGCAATCTATTTTCTGAATGTTGTTTACCTTTCATAAATAGAGTTTGTATAAAGATCCATCATCATAGTTGTGTGACTGATTTAGGATAGAAATATTTCCTAGAATAGGTACTAGCTATCCATCTTCTCAATTTGGAAACTCTACTCCCTATACTACCAATTTACCCATACAATTTATACTTCCCACATCTTTCCAAATGCATGAAAGTCTTAAAGAATATAAAAAAAAAATTCAAAATATTTGAGAAGCCATCTCACCACTCAAACAACCCCTTTAAAATTTTAAATGAACTATGATGTGTAAGGCTTACTTCTTATGCAATCAAGGAGTGACTCCTTCCACTAATACTAGCATAATTTTTTTTTTTATCCAAAGTTATAGATAGTAATTACTGCTACAACTTCAAGGTACTTAAGATTTTGTATATTAGCACTTTAATACTCGTGGTATCTTGGAACCGAACCATACATCAAAATTGATACGTGACATTAGTGGAGTACATGATAAATATAATAAACATGCTTCCATTTATCACCGATCCTTCCAATACTATGGTAAATATTTAATTAGATACATTAAAAAAAAATTGTATCATGGTGATAATTCCTATGAGTTAACTATGGTATAACCACCACCCCAGATCAACCTAATTGATCAAAATCTCTAGAATATCTAACTATAACACATTGGAGGTCGGTTTGGAACTTCACCCCTTGGTCAATATCTGTAGTCCACATTGTAGGTTCAGCATTGATGTGTGGACATAGAAGGTCTTAGTTATGGGAACTATTTCAATGATAGACCCCCTTAGCACTCTCATTTAACACCCTCATGCCACTACTGTAGCCATTCAGTTTGGTTTATGTTGGGTTTCACCATTTCTCCAGGAAAACCTCACCTCTTGCACCCATTAATGCCATTTTTGTGTATCCAAGGATTTGTATTGTCTTTTATGAGTAGTTGTGACCTATTAATTTCTATTTAGGTAGCTTGTGTTTTCATGTGATGTAGCAGTTCGAAGTTCATGGTTTTGGCATGTTCGCCTTGGTAACCAATTTCAGAGTTCGAGTTAAAAGAAAAGTGCCCACCCTCTTCTGGGATTCTGTTAAAAGTTTTATGGTTTTCGAGAAAGACGTTTCAAATCCTAATGTTTACCCTACTTGTCATCTATGAGGGATCTGGACTCGCTTGACGAATTCAAGGTTCTCAGGTAATTCCCTTTCATTCCCATTCCTTATTATTTCATGCTCTAAATATTCTACTGGTTTAAAAACCTAAATATTATTCTCAAATTGTAGGTGCATTGACTTAATGATCCCATTATGCTTCCATTGTTAGAGGGTTTAAGGGTATCGGCATACATTTGACCCTGGGATTTTCTTCTTTCCAGGTTTTTTGCTCCTTTATATATAATGGCCATGTGTAAATTTTATTCGGTCCACATGGTATAGTTGTTTCGAACTCTATAGGGTTTCAAAGAACGGCTAGGTTTTATATTTATACATTATGGGGTTCTAATCTTGATTTGCATGTCTGTTTCTATTAAGACTTCAAGGCATACATCACTTTAAGGTTTTGATACTCTAAAATTGATGCCATTTTAACATTAAGGCCACTCAAATGACTTTTACTATTATTTTAATGGAATTCTCAAGTTTTGGACCTTTGGGTCTCTTTTCAATTGGTATATTTCTCTTGAGTTATTGTATAGGTTGTTTGTTATTCTTTCTAGATCATGTGCGAATTTCTACTTTGTTAATCTCAGTAATACATAAATATATCGTGTCTTTATGGTATTTTGCTTTGTATTTTTTGTCTACCCATTAAATTGTGAGTATTTTGTAGGCATGTTATATTTCTAATCAGGTTAACTAGAAATCCAACCAAGTCCTCCATTCACTACAAATCCTAGGATTGTCTCACTCTGGCTCTCACAGCCACACTACAAGGAAATGACCCTCTAGTGGAGTTTATAAATGAGGTTTTTAGTCTGATAAAATTGGCCAAATTTGTCAAAAAAATATTTTCTACAACATCCAGTTTTGGTAACAGAGGTTTTGATAGAGCTTCTAACCGAACATCAACACAGCTAAAAAAATCTGGGCGGTTGGAGTTTTTTACAGATGTTTTTCTTATCGGTGTGTGTGTCATGTATGAATGCACCATTTCATTTTAAACGGTACACACTGATGCAGTAAACATACTGAGCACCAGGAAGGAAAACACAGTTTTTGAAGGCCCTCAGCGTTTACATATGCAATGTCCCAATGTGTGTCAACAACAAATACGTAGTGGGCTGATAGAAGGTGCATGCACTAGTGTTATTCAGATTCAACGTACCAGTGCATTGTTAACTATAACACACTGGGTGGTTAGGTGATATCCAAGCACCAATGTGTTTATATTACCTTTCCAACCCGATGCGTTAAGTGAAAGGTACAACCCTGGGTGGATACAAAAGACATAAGCCCCAAGGCATTGTAATTATAAATCACCGAGGCATTTATTGTAAACAACACTAATGCATTAAAAATATGAATTCACCGATAGTTTGAGGCCAAATAATACTAGTGCATGCACCTTCTATCCTCTCGGTGTGTATTGGTTGTGTACACACACCGGCACATTAAAGAAAAACCATACCGATGCATGAAACGCGTATCCACCCAGGTCAAAGTCAATGATAAAGCACAACAGGCATTCTAATTAGTAATGGTATTTGGTGCGGTGCTCATAGGTTGTAGAAATACATCGGTGCACAGTATCATACACACACACTGGTGCTCATTTTCTATTTTTTATTAACATTGACCTCTGACAGTGCAATTATTTTGATTTTTTAAAATTCATTATTCATCAAAAGTTGACACATATCTTATAACAATATTCATATGAATTAAATTTTTATTAGTTCATTTGAATGTGATGTTTGGATGAATTTGTTATATCATCAGATTTTGCATCTCTTCATTATAATGTTTAATCATACATATATTTAATTAGTGGTGTAACATTTCACAGTGACAATGGACAATACAATAGAATAAATTAAAACATATTTTAGTATATATGAATAAGGGACTCTTTTTCCTACAAAATGGGAAAGTTATTGGTAAACTTTTGTCTTTCAATTTGGAAACTATGTCCATTACGTTAAGAAAAATGTTTGATTTTCATAGAAAAATATTTCAAAAAATACAACGGGTTGCATTTATATTCAAACATATTGATCATCATTCTTTATTGGAACTATTGTCAATGCTCAAGCTACTTCCATGACTTAGGTTATTTGGAGGAATGTTTTGTTCATCGCGTTGAATGTTTTCTTCTTCTTCAAGTACCATCTACAAACATAAAAATAAAGTGTAATGATTGTATCTACATTGGTGAGAATAATGGAAAGTGCAATATTAAATAATATACATCAATGTAAATAAAAAATAAATGCACCATATCAAGGATTGACTCGTGAACTGTACACATTATTTGAAAACCAAATTTCATGCCTTCTTTCAACAATTCTTATGTTGGCACAATTGCATACTTTGTTTCCTACAAGTGTTATACCCTATAACAAATCATAGATTTAATATAAAAGTTTTTTTTGTTCTATTAATTATAGAGGGAGCTAAGTAAAACAAGATCTATATTTACAAATTGAAATATTAATTTCTTATATGCCAACATTTACTGACAATCCATATGTAACCCAATGTCAATCAATTATTCTGATTATTCTTCTTTGCATGTTAGCACATGTTTAAAGATATTCAATGATGGTCACTGTAAAACAACTTAAAATATACAAAAATAAAATCTAGTTGAGTTGTTATAAGTAAGTAACAATTAATCACAAACTTTGATATCAACCCTTTTCTTCCTTTTAATCTTGTTTTATGTGTTGAATGGGTTCCATTTTCTTTTCCTTTCTACAATAAAATACTTGAAAATTAATATTTAATTCTAAATTATTTATTTATTGTACCTAATAAAAAAATTCAATGATTACATATTACATTTGAAGAATGTTGTTGTTGAGATGGATCCTTGTGCGATGCAATTATCTTCATTTCTGTGATCATCTTCGTGTTCACCCTTTTGGACATTCCTACTGGCATAATTATGATATAACTTGTTCATCCTTTGATAGTTTCATAATATTCCTAAAAACGTAACATGACAATAAACTATTTATTTTTTATATTGATATATGAAAACTAAATATAAATAAAGTGATATTTATAAATGATTTCATTGTATTAATATATATATACATATAATTCTAGAAACAAATTATAGCAATATTCCTTTTTGAATGCTTGTCTTTTGTTGTTGTAGGTTTTTTCTATTAAAAGTATGACCAATTTG
Source organism: Pinus albicaulis (assembly GCA_034641835.2). NCBI lineage: Eukaryota > Viridiplantae > Streptophyta > Pinopsida > Pinales > Pinaceae > Pinus > Pinus albicaulis. The sequence continues at coordinate 910,906,941 of CM076577.1, forward strand.
CTAGAAACTCTTCCTATAGTTTAAATAAAATTTGGTTCTTGGAATCATTGGATTGATTTTTGTATTCTAAGTGGAAATAAAGTTTATACATTCCTTCCACTAAATAGCTCAAAGTTTTGTAAAAGTTTTTTCCCCCTTTTGTTAACCTCCACCACGACTCCAGATAAGCTAAGGAGAAATTCATTTTTATTTGCATGTTATATTTTTTTCTTTTCTTAGAACAACATTCCTCTCCTTTGTCGTTGGTCCCTATAGAAAATTAAACATATATGAATTAATAGATTGTTTGAAACATGTTATCTATAATTTTTAAGTATATTATTAATGAAAATTCAAAAAAGAAACTCATATTGGATCGATAGTATTTTTTCATTCACTTGATTCATACTTCTGCAATTTTTCCATCAAGATCTTATGCTCTTCTAGTATTAGATCAAAAAGAATCTTATTGAGCTTCGTCATTTTTTGGATCTGCATGACACACACTAAACAATGCATATTAGTTAAACTTACATATAGTTCAAAAATAATAATCTTTGTAAATAATTTACAAAGAACATTTATTTTTTTCTTTTCTGGATGTGCTATCAGTATTTTTGTTACTTGAACTCTTGTTAGTCATTTTTTATCAATATAAACCTTTTACCATTCATTTTTTATAAATAAATCACATACTTTTCATCTTAAAAAAATCAAGAAAACAATGTGTCTATGTAAATTAAACGCTCGATGTGTTTATTGTATTAACCACACCGATGTGGTTCACATTTTAGTGCTGATAGTGAGAAAATAAATAAATGATAATGGTGTGATATGTTATTATAAACACACCACCAGTATAGTAGAAACACTATACGATTCTCTTTTTCAAGAGGAGACTCGTGCCTTATATTAATAGGAGATTTGTCAAAATTTATTACCCAAATCAATAATGACAAGATAAACTTATCCGCAATAGTGCTTCTGTGCTGAGGGAGGGAGCTTGAGCTTAATAGAAATGATAGTTATAGTTTAATGGGATGCCTAAAACATTAGGAGGAGGATAAAAAGTGGTTTTTTTACCATCGTAATGTGGTGTCCTAGGGTCAGCAACAAAGACCAAGAATCAAGTTAGAGACCTAAACATTTCTAAACAATATTTTTTATTAATATTTTTTGACGAAAGAAAAATCAAACAAATACTAGTCAATATGAAACAAAAATTGTATTGACTCATGTACCTACCAACCATTATGAAACCATTATATGGATAGGCGGTTCATGTTTTTTTATAAATCTCCCTGTAATAATAAATATATTCCCATATATTTGTTGAGAAAATTATAGGCAGAGTTCAAGTTAGGACTCCACGTCAACTATTTTGTTATAGGATAATCCTAGGGATTGGTTCATGGGTCTTTAAAAAAATAGAGTCACAACCTAGCACTAGGTCCTTCTTCACCTATATGAATTCCTAATTCCCTTATCAAGCATCCTATAGTATCAGAGAGAACTACTAAAACCCATATCACAATAGAAACCTTGATTCACAACCAAGTGTAGCATGTCACCTTCGTAGCATCATCATGCTAGGATCAATTAGCAGGTGATGTTGTAGGATGGGTTGGACCATTAGATTCTATAGCAAGGTTCAGCCATGAGAGGCTACATGGAGGATATTGTGAGTGTCTTGGTTGTATGAGATATAGATAGAATTGTTATGTGTCTATGGAGGTCAATGACAACAAAATTTTATGTAGCCATTTACTATCATGATCATATCTACATTATATATATATATATATATATATATATATATATTGCATTAGCTATTCCCTAATAGCCCTTCCCAATGGCCTAGTAGATATATCAGTTCAAGTTTCTACCAGTAATGTAGAAATGGATTTTTTTTTTCATTTTGTGTGGAAAACATTTAGGTGTGGTGAAGTAAAATTATCTCACCTTGATGAGTTTTATATATATATTTTTAATCTATATTATATATGTTTTTATTTAAAGTATAATTTTTGTGTTACTTTAATGTTTTTATGAATTATAGTGGCACCACGAGAGGATCCATACACATATAGGATGGACATATAATCCCCTTTTCAAGTGTCTCAAATTTAATTTTGTTTAAATGTTTTTTCTATTACATTATGTTTGTTAACTAATTAAAATATTGTAAATGTGTACATACGTTATGCCATTTTCACATTGGTTTGCTATTTCACCAATATATCATTCACCACCATCCACTATTCCCCCATTGTTTGTCCCTCATATAATTAGATTTCCCTATATTTTGATCCAACTTACATCCGCCAAGGAACTTCCATCGTTGCTACAAACAATAGGGGTTAATCATTTCCAACCTCCACCACCTTTATCATCTATCCACCCAAAAATGATACATCCATAGACTATCCAACAATATCCAATGGTCACTCTACATAGCCCCCACACATCCCTTTCGCCATCATCCAATGATGGTAGTTTTGTGTATGTGAAAATGGATGTCACCTCTAAGTGGGTAATGTAGCTTACTACTCTGCATTCTAGTCAATATCCATCATTTCCTTAGACATCCATAGTGAGATCATTATAGATGAATTTTTTTAATGTATCATGAAGAGAAATTTGATTTTAATAAATTTTTTTAAATTCTATGTTTTGACTCTTATAACTACTACAAGGAAGTATAGAAAATATGTTGGGGTCATGAAGGTGGGAAACACCCTTGTAATTTTTTGTATCGTCCACAGTAAATTTTCCTAGCATGATTTATAAAGTATCAGTATGTAAGTGTGATAATTCATTGTGGAAAAAATATTATCAAAATTTTGTTTCTTTTTTTAGTCACCATATATTTCAAGAACTCAAAAAAGAGAAGAAACATAAGCTCTGTATTCTAGTAGGTAGAGAAACATTCACTTTTGAGATGTAAATGATGGTGTTGAGGTTGGTAGTGCTCAACCAATGACTAGTGAGAGTCGTTTTATATATAGTGTATCGTATACCATACTTTAATATTTAAACATGAGATGCCATTTGCATGGAAAATTTTAGGGGCTAATATTTGCAGGTGGGCTAAATTTCCATGGTTTTTCAAAAAAAAAAAAAAATCGCCAATTTCCACTATTTATAAAACTAATTTGCCCAAATTTTATAATATAAAATTATTTTACCTTAAAAATCACCAAAATTATATAGAAAAAATATATAATATCATTATAAATCTGAATAATTTTACAAATACATCAATAAACATTTTATAGTTTTCATATTAAGGACTAGTGAGATTCGCCAATTTTTTAAACTTCAAAATAATTTTCCGTCCTTAAAATTTTCCTTGATCATTTGTATATTAGAGCCATCTTCTATATAGGGCAACATATTCCTTAATTCTATATTTGGGTGTGAGCTCTCATTTTGATATATTCAACATATTGTGCACTTTGTTAAAATGTATTGTTGAGACAATTTTGAGAATATATTAATATAGCTTGGGATGTGTTCTATAAATTGAAGTGTGTTTATTTGATGTTTAAATATATATGTATGTTAATTGTAAATTTTGAAATTCAAAGTTTCATATTTGAAATTGATTTCTTTATCAAGGTATGTAATTATCATTATGAGATCCACGTAAACTAAGAGTTTACGAGGTATATTAAATGTATTCCACATGTTATATGGCGTTATAACATTATTATGAATACATTTTAATTAGATGAGTACAACCATCTAAGACTGCATTTGCACATATTATAATATTCACATGATTGTGGTTTCCTCTATAGTTATTAATTTTTTCATTGTCTCATACTTAAAGCACATTAGAAGGAAATACACGTGCAACTAAAGCATAATGGATAAAGTTTAATGTAAAATAGATTATTTCATTCAACTTTCCTACACACCCAAGGTTTTAATTTGCATCAACACATTCCAATGATGGAATGACATTGTATAATAAATCAAATTACAAAACTAAACCTCCTCCAATCATACTATCCTCAAGGTAATAAAATGTATGAAGCATTGCCTCTTGTTGGCCATACAATATTGACGGGAACTCATTAATTACTTTGCATGATTGATTCTTCTATCAAGGTAGAAATTGATGCACGTGTAATTCAGAAAGTTCACCACTACTAAATGGCTATTGTCAATAAGATTGGTATTATAGTATTTGTACTATGTGAAATTCAGGTTGCAAGGATCAGGTTGAGTAACGTTTTGATTTTAGAAGATAATATGAAACCTATAGATTGAAGAAAGTGAGAGCCATGACGATTGATATTGCAGTCTTTGTACTATGTGAAATTCGAAGGTTGTGAAAGCCCAAGGGGAACCCTTCACAGTTGAATAGACAAGGTGATAATTACTCAAGGTTGAGATATTTGGTTAGTAAACCCTTTGCTTCCATTCCTTGAAAAAAAATCAGTGAGTGCCCAACCCATGGCTTGGCCAAGACCAACCACATAACTCAAGGTCAGGTTAGTCGAACCTGCGGGTGCACTTTTTAGTGGGGTGTTTTAAACTCTAGCTCCTTGGAGTGGAATCGGGGTTTTTTATTATTATTTTTCAACGGAGCTGGGGCATGGAATGGAAAATGAAAATGCATGTTTATTTTTATATAAAGTTTATTTACTTCTTGTATTGATTATATTTGGACACAAAATTGACATTATTAAATTACTGAAAATCATAATATTTAGATTTTTATACAATATTTTAATTTGAAAATAGTTATACAGACATGCAGAAACGTGCCACACGGGTATATTTAAAGAAAATATAAACATATCACTATAATTGTGACAATTGGATTAGTTCTAAACTATTTATGTTAATTTTGATAATACATTTTTTTTAATGAGATTAAATGAAATGAATATGGTTATTTCTATTTTGAATAAAAGAAAATTAATTTTGGAATGTTTTTCCATAAATATTGATGATGAAAGTATTACAAGATTCCAGAGTAGTTGGAGAAAGAAGTTAAAACAGTTATCTTTTCCTCTGAAGATAAAAGGAAAATCCGAGTGAGGAAAAGGGGTTTTATGACTGAGGAAAGAGTCAACATGTTGAAGGGAAAGATTCAATCCAAAGCTAGTTAGAACCAACAGAAACTAATCATCAGAAGCTTTTGAATAAGATAAGTATCTAGACCTACATGAAATTTAATTGTTTAATGGTTTAATGGTCATATAAATAGATATTTCTGTAAATGATAAAAACTAAAATAGCTTACCAGGAACAATTCTCTTTCTTTTAATACCCTTCTTGATATGAGAGTTAATATATATTTGAGTATGCAAGAGAAATAATACATGATGAAAATTTATATGTATAAAAGTACGAAAGGAGAAGTAATCTATTATGAACAATTATTCTTAGTTTCTATTCCTGCAAACTAAAATAGATATATTTTTGCATAAATGTGTGTTGTTCAAGAATAAATATAAACAAAAGAAATACAGTCATACCCATAGTATTTATGAGAGATTTATGAAGAGATGTTAAATTTGTCCAGAGTAATTACTCTGGACAAAACATATCATCTCGTCATATTTATCCTCATACTATACACAGACTAGGGTAATATTAAACTACCCAAATCTATGATGTTTCGGTCATCAAGTCTAATTAGTAGAACTATAAATTGATATGTAACTCTTGGCTAAACAATTTTAGAGAGAAAACATATTCAACAGAGACACTATTTTCATAAGAGATAGAACGTTATAAGGAAATAGTTAAATGGTACAAGCACCTAGATACATAAAAAATATAGAATCTTATTTCTATTATTAGTTAGGACCGAAGAAATTGTATTCAATAAACCAAGAAAGTTTACATTTACATATATATTCCAGAAGCATACCAAAACTGAGTGAAAAAATAATAATTGTGTAAAAATAGGATTAAATGCCAAAGTGAACAGTGAAAAAAATGTGCCTATAGGGCTTTTATAAGCATAAAAAAGTAAATGTTGAATAGTAGGAGAAAGAACGTTACAAGTACCGTGAAGACAAAATTATATTACATAACTGTGCGGCATAAACCTCAGCGAAAAATAATAAAAAACTTAAATAAAAAGAACAAATGATGCCTGAGGGCAATACCAATCGGTTCAGGTGTAAATGTATAGTACTTAACCAATAAAAATATGCATAAGACATGACATACATTTTTCCTTCTTAACAAAGTGCACTAAAAATCGATGACATGAAGAAAATAATAATACAGTTCCTTAAGAACCACGAAGATAGGTCATTAATCCCTGAAGAAACCTTCAAACCTTCATCAAAAATAGAGAAATGATTCAATAGACATAATACCTATATTCAGGGAAGAACTTAGGTGCGATGGTTAGGCCAAAGTCGACATAGCCTTACAAAAGTTGGGAGCAGGGAGTCAAATTATAGTACCTGCGTTATAATAGGAAAACATTAAAATACAACACTGTAACATACAAAATTCATTCGAATCTTCAACTTTAATACTTACAGTGGGAATGAGGGTTACCTGAGTAGAAGAGAAATCGAGCCTTGCCAAAGGGGTGAGACCTAAAAAGTAGACAAAGCATGGAAATGGGGTTACCATTTAAACCCAGGACTTAGCCATGGAAAACAAGTTGAAAGAATAGAAGAAGAAACTGTAATTTTATAAACCCAATGAATTCCCTGAACATTCATGGCGGAGAAGGCAACATGTACTCCCAAGGGTAGCAGAGCTGTCTCTCCATACCATAACCTTGCATAATGAAAAACGTAGTGGATTAAGTGCCAAATAAGAAGGTTTTCGGGGGTTTAGTTAGAAACTGTCAACAACTTCTCATAAGAAGAAAAAAAATGGCATACCAGCTACCACAGCCAAGGTAGTGTTAATATTATAAACAAAACCATACCTGTCATGAACTATGGTGTTAATGTAGCAGTATAAGTCATAAGGATGTGGACAGGAACACAAACCCGTGCATGGGAAATGACAAATGGAACAGAGGTTATAGAGCGACAGAGCCAGAGGCAGCTGGAGCTCGAGTAATATGGTTAGGGTTGACGAAGGTCGATTACCCTAAACCTCAACCGACCTCACTCTTTCCATTTATCAATCTAGATCCGATGATGATTAGAACCTCCATGTGTTAGTTAACCCCGTGTCATACAACATGGTGAAATCAATAAAAAAATCCTAAGCGTACATAATAAATAAAATTCATATTAAGAATCACATGGCTTGTGCTGGCCAAAGTAATATGTAATTAAAGCATCGCTAATTGCAATTGATGGGTATGTATAAGTATCACATATATGTATTAAAAATTGAATGTCATATGAACTGTTGCCTAGTCGAAGTCAAGTCTATAGAAATAGGCACATATACATTTGAATTGGTATATAATAAGAACTCTGCCATCTATGTGCAAACAGATAAGTAATGGTTCATTTAATGATAGGTTACTATGTTACTCAAAGCCAGGTATAGGTAAAATGGTTAAAGGTATAGGTAAATATTAAGTTTTTTTTTTTGTAGTGGATGTCACAAGTGGTATCAGAGCCATGTTTGTATGTTGGGACACAAATGGGTCAACTGAATAACAAACACTGCGTGTAAATTTTACACAGAAATTAGGAAGAATATAATGAGAAGGGGATTGATGAATCAAGTACCCCGGAATGCGGGGGAAACTCGACCCCAAACCAATATTGAAATGAAATTGGAGATGTGGATACAACTTAGTGTCGACCAACACCATCATACTAGTAGATTACTGGAGGCACAACAACATCAAGCTAGTATACTGTTGAGTACAGTGCAGAAGCTATAGGAAGAAATGGTTTGGGTAAAGAGAGACAATGAAATATTGATGCAAGAAAAGGAGAGTATACTCAAAAGCCTTTCCGACAAGTAGAATCAAGGAATAGTGCAACCCAATCCTGAAAGGAACACTCAAGGAGAAAATTAACGATAAAGACAAACTGATGACAAAACCAATGTAAGACTAGAAGGGAGTCATTCACAATGAAGCAATAAAAATAAAAATTATAATGAATCTAAATCTGGTAATTTGTCCTAAAAACAAGAAATAAAGAAACAAAAAGTGGAACTATAGGGTGAGTTTCGAAAAATCAAACCTCCCACTTTTGATGGAGAGGCCAAAGAAGTGGCTGAAGCTTGGGTAATTAATATTCAAGCAAGTACTTTTAGGTATATGAATATAGTAGCAACCTCAAAGCTCATTTGGCTATTTATCAGTGGAGGGAGAAAGATAAATTGTGGTGGGAGGAAGTAAAAAATGTTCGAAGTATTGAAGACCATAACATGACATGGGACGAGTTCCAACAATATTTTAAGGATAAGTATTTAACAAAATATTTCTATGTTGAAAAATCTTGGGAATTCCATGATTTAAGATTTAAAAAGATGACAATGGATGAATTTACACTACAGGGAAAAGAACCTATAGTGGATGTTTTGGAGGAACCCCTGATAAAAATACCCTAGACATCCATTTCTAGTATAGGTTAGTAGAGGAGTTTGGTGGGTGGAGGTTTTTGTGGATGTTTTTCATCTGGTGCGCTTATCATTATAAACCACACTAGTGCGTTCAACAAGAGAAAGCACCAGTGCTAACAAAACATTGGCACAACAGACACCGTGTGCTTCATACACACCTGCCCAATGCATATTTTTAATATAGTGCATCAGTGCTTTACAACTCTTTTGCACCGGTGCGTCATAAAACACTGCGCCAAAATGGAAACCACTCGACGCGTTCTTAATCAATCACACTGGTGCACCTATAAAACCCCGTGCACTGGAACAGGGTTAAATAAAAAAAAATTATGGCCCAAAAACCAGATTTTTTACTTTTCTCAGTGCTCCAAAGCTCTCAAGCACCAGTTCAATTTATCCTCGTCTAAGCCAACCTAGAATCGGTGCTCCCATTACAACCATTCCACGCACTATTTTTGTGCATTTCCCACCAATCTCCAGCTTGAATTTTTCAAAACGGTGGGAAAATTTTCTTTTGCAAATTCTATATCCAATATGCCTCCTCGGTGGCCAAATATACAGGTATTATTTTTCTTTTTCCATAATTAGGCCTTTTAGCAAATTCAAATTTCAAATAACCTTAAAATTAACCATTTAAAAGAAAAAGAATTTGTCACGTGGTGCGCTCGAGCCGTTCGACTCGCACCGGTTCATGGTGTTGCCTGTAAATTTACAGGCCACACCAAAACTAGTGGTAACAGTATCTACACCGGTTCCGAGGTAGTACCGAAAGGCTAACCATGTTATTTTAATTTTTTTTAGAAAGTGCGGTGTGGTCGGTTACCCGGCCACATTGTTGACCATGTGGAATAGCAGCAATATGGTGTGTTGACTTAAATATCTGCCCTGGGGCATGTATTTTTGTCAGTGCACCATATTTTGCATTTCAACGGGGTCAATGGTGCGGCCTGGTAAAATACCACACTATTGACTATGTAATGATGTCAGGTCGGTGCACTGATCGAACTATATGCCACAGGTTGTAAAGTTTAGTCAGTGCACCACACTCCTGACACCGTATATAGTCAACAGTGCGCTGAATATTTTCAGGTACACCGCCGTGGTGTGTTGAATATCATTTGGTGCACCGCCGTCGGTACGCGACAAAAAAAAAATATGCGTTGAAATCGGTGCACGCATATTTTTGTGGTGCACCGACTGTTTCGTTTTTTTTTCCAAAAGAAATTATATATGTATATTCCTAAATACATGTCTCATTTAATAAAAAAATTGAATTTAATATGTCAATTATTCAGAGATGTGAAAGGAGAGAAGAGGGGGAACAAAAGCAACAACAGGTGGAGTAGTATGACATGGTTCTCCTGTGGGAGGGATGAGAGAGGGAGAGAGATGGGTACCCTCACCCTATTACAGCAGCTACCTAGGGGCTCCTAAAGTAGATATGCCTCCTCTAGTTCTATGAGGAAGCTACTTCCCTAAAGGGCCATGGGATGTTTTTGAGACATCTTATCCACAGGTGGAATGCCCACCAATAGGCTTTCTGGGTTGGTCCTAACCAGTGGTATATGCCCACTGAGGAGAACATATATTTCATTACAGGACTATTGAGGAGAGGGGTGGATTTTCCCTCTTTACCAGAGGTCCCAATGGGATATGCAGCAAGGATTCACTTGGTGTACTCCCAGAGATACATTAGCACATATATATTGTCTCCTTCAGATTTTCAGGTCTCCAGAGGTCAGTTACATATTGGTGCAATTGGTAGTTAGGAGATGAGGTGCCTTTCACTTCTGATTTCGACTATTTCACACAACACCAGTGACTAGCAATGCATTAGTTGCTCGCTTATATATTATGTTGATTCTTTAGTACAGGAGCCACGACTTGTTAAGTGGTCTGCCATTTTTTTGCCACAGTTCTGTACATCCTTAGATAGACTTCATGATCATGAATAAGGGAGGGTCAACATCCCTTTTTCTTCAGAGATTCTTTGTTTATTTTTTGAGAGTATTCTAGAGACGAGGACTACTTTTGTTCGACAACCTCATAGGCCGATGTTCGAGGCACGAATGCACATGTGGGGGTAGATGATGACCAAGAGGGGCAAGACTGTGTTTCCATTGAGGATATCACATAAAGCACTAGAGTTACTAGCCAGTGTTGACGAGCATCCCTTCATTATGGTCCCCTGTCCTTATGCTGGTTTGGAATGGCGACGGTGTGCCACCATCCTCTTCATAGATCATGAGTTTCCATATGATAGAGGTAATATTATTGTTTTATTTAAATTTATTCTAACATGTTCTTTAACATTTTTTTAATAAATTGTGTAATGAAAATATCTAATTATTGTTGTGTACTTGTATATATTTTGCAGACATTGGGTCTTTTGATGGTCAGGACATGTCAGCACCACCACATGATCCAAGTGTGGATCCTGATGACTATCAGGGTATGCCAGATGTCGAGGATCATCAGGAGGTAGGTGCAGATATTCCTACTCCTGTTGGTGCACTGGTACCACCATTTTCTAGGGGCGATCGACTTGATAGCAGATACAAGATAGAGTTGGGGGACCAAGTCACTACATTGATTGTTGAGGCAGGAATCAGGCCCTCTACTATGAGAGACATACAAGCTGATGGTAGGTTGTTACATATGTGGAGAGGCATGTCGCGTGGATGATGCGGCATGTCGTAGGAGCTACGATCTCAGTTACATGGCTGAGGAGGATCGTTGCATGTTATAGTCTTGGTCAAGATGCAGCACGTGATTGACAGTTCGTAAGGAGTAATGTATCATCTAATGATCGTTCACCTTGCACCGCGTAATATGAGCAGCTTCCACTAGCATCGAGCAACAGTCATCATGGAAAGTAGGCTAGACCATCAGCTACATCCAGTCAACAGCTTGCAGCATCCAAAAATATTCATGATCATGAGCAGGCTGGACCATCGACCACCGAGGTTGCACCACTGACTGAGCAGGCCTCGACTAGTACTACTATTGATGATGTACCACCAATTGATCCATGACATTTATATTACAGTTGTATATTTTTGACATTATTCAGTTATATATATATATATATATATATATGGTCCATGTATTTTATGTTCATGTTGCAGTTGTATTTAATTTACATGTTGGTGATCATCATGATGTGTATATTATTAGGTCATGTTAGATATGTTCATTTAATGTGCAGCTTACAGATATATCTGTATGTGATACAATGAGTTATTTGACATGAGATGTATATTTGATGTTTGTGTTGTGATGATGTTATACAATGCTAATTGTGTTTTATGAGATGATCATGATCATGATGATGTTAGCGAATTTGAATGTGTTTTTTAGTCAAATATCATGTTTGTACGATGATTATCATGATCGTGATGTTTATTAATTAATTTAATATTAGATGACCATGATGTTTATTAAATATTATTTCGTGATTGTAATTGAAATTTTAATTTTAATTTTATGTAAAATTTTAAAATTGTATATGTATTTGTAATTGTAATTTTAATTGTAATTGTATGTGAAATTCTAAAATTGTAATTGTATGTAGAGTATTTGTAAAATTGTAATTGTAATTCTAATTCTAATTCTAACTGCATGTTAAATATTTGTAAAATTTTAATTGTATTAGTTTGAAATTATTGTAATTGTAAAATTTCAATTGTAATTGTAATTGTATGTAAAATTCTAAAATTTTGATTGTAATTATAATTCTAATTGTATGTGAAATTGTAAAATTGTAATTGTAATTGTAATTTTAATTTTAATTGTAATTGTATGTAATATATTTGTAATTTTTTAATTGTATTAATGTGAAATGATTTTATTAAAATTTTTAAATTTGTAAATTTGGAAAATTGTAAATAATTGTAAAATAATAATTCTAGAATAATATGAATTTTTGTAACATAATAAAGTTTAGAAAATAATGCAAATAAATTCATGTACCTTAGAATTTTCATTATTTATTATGATCTTAAATACCAAAAAAAAAAACTTTATACAGTACGCCATTTTTATTGAGATCAACAGAATTGCAAATTATCAAGTGAGATATTGATTTTAACATTAATTCAAAATACATATTATAATGTTTCGAAAAAAATGTCATATAAGGTATAAGACAATTAAGTCCTCTTCTTTATAAAAACCCATTTTAAAAGGTATAAATATTGATGAATTAATAACATATGTACCATTTCACATGTACTAATTCCATTGAACAGATTTTAGAAGAATTAGAGTATAATACCATTGCATTGCCTCTTATGGATGCTAATTCCATGAACAGATTTTAGAAGAATTTGATTATATTACCATTGTGTTTCCTCTTATGGATGTGAATTCCATGAAAATATTTTAGAATAATTCAAGTGTCAAGAATGCAATAGACCAAAAAAAAAAAAAAACAATTTTGGACTATTTTTCATTTTATTAAAAGGTTTTTGAGATTTTTTGTGGGGTTTATGGGTTCATGGGATAGTAGATAGTATCAACCTTGCCGTATTGGTATTTCAGATGATTTTTTCCTAGCAATGATATCACCGAATTTTTTAGCTATGCATTTAACAAAGAACCCATATATTTTGAGAATATGATTGAAGATTTTTGTCATATACTTGAGCACTATTCCATTTCTTCACCATATTAGCACAAAATAGAAAGAATAATTTCTTTCACCATAATAACACACAAGTTTAAAAAAGAAAACACTCCATTCTGTGTTTTGAGGCATTTTACGCAAATGATAGGCATTTCTATGGAGTTTTATCCATATTCTACAATTTAATGAGGGTTGGAGAGAGCTTACAATCCTGTATCTATTAGTAATCACAACCTTTGGTAGAACCAAAGAAAATTCAGGCAGGTTCTTGAGCAAATAACAATGGCCATAATCAATTCCTTCGAGGCCTCAATAGAAGAAATAGATATGCATGTCAGAGGCTCCCGTTGGCACGTTTTCTTGTTGCAGGTTGTGGAAAGGTTCAAGTTTATTTTTATGAAAGAAGAAGAGGTGTAGTTTTGAAAAGAAATGGCCCAAATATTTTCACAGAAAAATGTACATTTCCAACATGTCTAAAAACCAAAATATCTCCAACTTCAATAAACTTGTCAGAAACAAAATTTTCCCAACCATTTATGAAAACTCCCCATGTATTAGCATAACATAGGTTCACATGCCACAATTTCCCACTTGGGCCCTGTAGTATTGCATCTTCACATGCCCCACATTGCATTCTCTCCAGATAATCAATGCCCACCTCCTGCAATAAACAAAATGCATTGAAAGAATCGTTATTTCCATCAAGAATTTATACAATTATAATTCTTAACAATAAACAAAATTCTAATTCTAATTGCATAATTCCATCAATAATAAACAAAATTATAATTCTCAATTTCTATGGTTGGAGTTCACTAAATTTTGGTGTACACACCTAAAAGTAATTTCGGTGCATTAACTGCAAATCTGTGCTACAATACATATAACTGCACTAGTGCATTTTACTTACTACGCACCGATGCATTTTAGTTACTACACACCGGTGTCATGTTACCAATGGACGCATTGGTGTGTTTCTATTAAGTGATGCACCGGTGACGAATAACCACAAATAAAAAAAAACACAACTCTATTTTGTTAAGTGAAAAAAAGTGGTAACTTAAAAAATGGGCAAAAAAATAATTTCGAAAATATAATTTCATAAAACATTTTTTTAAATACTAAACTCGTTTCATTATTTCACTATTTTTGCAAAAAAATTAAGCGAGAGATTTGCAAGAGACATACCTGGAGCAAGAGAGCATGACAACACTGTAGAGCAGCGAAATACGATTGAACAAAATTATTCAGACAATAATAATTCCAAACCTCTGGTGATTCAAACCCTATAGCATACAATTTCAAATGATTTCATATTAAATTTGAATTTTTATTTTTCCTTTTTCTGCAATTTTTTTACGAAGTAAAAAAAAAATTCAATTTTTTTTCATTTTCATAAAGAAAGAAAAAAAACCATTTTTACCCTAAACCCTTCATTGTTTTTGTTTCAGTCCTTTCTTCTCCCTGTTTCTATGATTTTAGAATTAGGGCTTTTCATTTTAGATTTATAGGGTTTGTATTTGGTAATGAAATTTTTTCCGGATCCATCAGATTGAGTGGGTTTTTTCTTCCATCGATGTTTCGAACCAGCTATGGGGTTCATCATCAAGATAAGATTTACATCCAACCCAAGGGATGACTTGCATAGTCGGATCCCAATCGATGTTGGCCCTTGCATAAATTTAAAATATATATATATATATATATATATATATATATATATATATATATATATATATATATATATATATATATATATATATATATATATATTTATATATTTATTGGTGTTCCCTCTGTAACCTAGCGCACTAGCGTGTTGTATATTCCCATCGCACCATGAAAGTACTTTGTAATAATAATAATAAAAAAAAAATTAATCAATGCACCATATGTAAAATAGGGCATCGGTGCACTATTTCATTAGGGCGCATTGCGAACGTGATGTTTCGAAAAAAGATGTTTTATTGTGTTAATTGGTGCACAATGTAACATATAACACATCGCATTGGGTCTGCTAGTTGACAGATAGCACCATATGGTGGTCCCTTGTTTGCACGAGGCATTTATGCTAGAAACACTGGATGATTTTTATTATTTTATCTATGTTAATCGGTGCAGTGGTTAACGTGTAACACACCAGTGCTCCTTGTTTACATAAAGCACCGTATGGTCTATTATACTGTTTGGGTGGTGCGTTCATAATACCCCCACGCACTGACGTCGATGCATAAACCATGAATGGTGCACCGGTTTCTTCAGATTTATTTTTTTAACTGAAAAGTTGACAATTTATTTATAAATATATCAATGAATGATATGGTACAGGTTTCATATTGATAAATAAATGACTGACAAGAGATCAAGTAACAAAAATACTGATAAAGCATCAAGAAAAGAAAAAATTCCAAGTTCTTTGTAAATTCCTTACAAAAAATATTATTTTTGAACTATATGTAAGTTTAAATAATATGTATTGTTTACTGTGTATCATGTAGAGGCATGAAATGATGAAGCTCGATAAGGTTATTTTTGATCTAGGACCAAAAGAGCGCAAAATCTTGATGGAAAAATTGCAAAAGGATGAAACGGGTGAATGAAAAAAATACTATCGATCCAATATGAGTTTATTTTTTTAATTTTAATTAATGATATACTTAAAATTATTAGATAACAAGTGTCAAAACATCTATTATTTCACATATGTTTAATGTTCTACAGGGACCAACAACTCAAAAAAGGAATTTTGTTCTAAGAAAAAAAATTAGAACATGCAAATGAAAATGAATTGCTCCTTAGCTCATTTGGAGTGGTGTTAGAAGTTAAATAAAGGGGAGAAAACTTTTACAAAAGTTTGAGGGATCTAGTGGAACAAATGTGTAGACGTTCTTTCCACTTACAATATAAAAATCAATCCAATGATTCCAATAACCAAATTTTATCTAAATTACAGGAAGAGTTTCCATAGAATTGGTCAATGAGACATGCTAGACTTTTAATAGAAAAAACATACAAAAAAAAAAAGGAATGAAAAAGTTATATTCCTTTAAATGTTTGTCTAAAATTGTTTATAAATATCACTTTTGTTACATTTACTTCTCATATATCAATATAAAAATTAAATAGTTTATTGTCATGTTACATTTTCAGGAAGATTATGAAAATCTCAAAAGATGAACGAGCGGATATCAGAAATATGCCAATAGGAATGTCCAAAAAGGTGTACAAGGACATGATCAAAGAAATGGACAAAATTGCATCACAGGAGGAGCTATTTCAACAACAACTTGCTTCAAATTTAATATGTAATCATTGAATTTTTCGATCATTAGGTACAATAAATAAACAATTTAGCATTAAATATTACTTTTGAAGTATTTTCTTGCAGAAAAGAAAAGAAAATGGAACCCATTCAACACATAAAATAGGACGACAAGGAAGAAAATGGTTGATATATAAGTTTGTGAGTAATTGTTACTTCCTTATAACAACTTAACTAGATTTAATTTTCATATTTTTTAAGTTGTTTTACAAAAACCATCATTGAATTTCTTCAAAAAGGTGCTAACATACAAAGAAGAACCATCAGACAAATTGATTGAGATTTGATTAAATATGGGTTGTGAGTATATGTTGGCATATTAGAAATTAATTGTGTAATTTGTAAGCATCTATCAATCTTGTTTTACTTAGTTCCATCTATAATTAACAGAACAAAATAAACTTTTATATTAAATATATTATTTTTTATGGGGTATAAAACTTGCACAAAAAAAAGTATGGAACTACACCAACATATGAGATCTTGAAAGATGGCATGCTACATGGTTTTGAAAGAATGTGTATAGTTTATGAGTCAATTGTTGCTATGGTACGTCATTTCTTTTCAATTTACATTGATGTATATTATTTAATATTTCAATTTTCATTATTCTCACCAATGTACATACATTGATTACAATTTATTTTTATGTTTGTAGATGGAAGGTGAAGAAGAAGGAAACAATCAAAATCTTGAATAGAACATTTCTGAAAATAACAAAGTCATGGAAGTAGTTGTAGTAGTGATAGCAGTCAAGCGAATAATGATGATCACTCTGTTTGGATATCAAAGCAAGGCATTGTATTTTTTGAAATATTTGTGTGTGAAATCAGACATTTTGTTTAATGTAATGGACATAGTGTCCCAATTGAAAGATAAAGGGATACCAATAACTATCTCATTTTGTATGACAAAGGTCGTCTTATATATATATATATAAATTTATTCTATTGTGTTCTTCATTGTCGATGTGAAATGTAACACCACTGATTAGATTTATGGATGATTAAATATTCTAATGAAGAGATGTGAAATTTGATGATATGATATAACAAATTAATCCAAACATCACATTCAAATGCACTAATAAAAATTTAATCCATATGAATATTGTTATAAGATATATATGTGTCGACTTTTGCTGAATAATGAATTTTAAAAAATCACAATAAATGCATTGTCACAGGTTGATGTTTCTAAAAAATACAAAATGAACACTGGTGTGTGTCAGTTACTGTACACTGGTGCATTTGTATCCTGCATCACACCGGTGCATTTCAATGACCTATGGGCACCGCAAAAATACCAAAACCAATTAAAAATCTCATTCTGTTTGTGTGATATTGTGCACGAGTGCGTTTATGTGAGATTATGCACTGGTGCATTTGTACAGTGTATGGGCACCGTACAGATACCGATACCAATTATAAATCTCGGTGCTTTTTTCTGATACGGTGCAATGGTATGTTTCTAAAAGTCTACGTTCTAGTACATTGAGAAGACCTATAGGCACCGCATAAATCCCAAAACAATTTAGAACGGTGCCGTTCTTTGTATCACCAACACTACGCCCGGTGCGGTTTTATATCTTGTCGAATCGGTGCATGCACCTTTGACCACCTCGGGGCCACCATTTAGATGACACGCACCGGTGCGTTGAAACCTTACTATCGCACCGATGAAAAAAACATTCGTAATAACCTCTGCCCACCCAGTTTTTTTAGTTGTGTTGAATTTACGTTAATCTCTCTGCCAAAACCTTTATAACCATAAACGAATGTTGTAGCAAATGTTTTTTAAAAATTTTGGCCAATTTTATAACACTAAAAACCTCCTTTAAAACTTCCTCTAGAGGATCTTTTCCTTGTAGTGTTATAACTAAATTAGCATCCTTATTAAGGTATGTGCCTTACTTGAGAGACGAAAAGGCTAACATTCAATGATTTCAAGGAAAGAATAAAATTCGTGAATCCGAAGAAAATGGACGAGGAAATTAACAAGCACGAATGTGCTATCAATAGTCAAAGGAAAAAGGAGAGTTAGGAAAAAATTGGCTGCGAAAGAAAGGATAGAAAAGTAACTCAAATTATAAAAATACCAGATCAAGTAATTTTAAAAATTTTGCAAGAAATTCAGTAAGTAAGTAGTTTGGGAGAAATCACCAGAGAACAAAATGGCCAACAGAAGAAAGACCCACAAAGGTCTCCAATAAGCCAGAACATGGAAAAGCCTAGAAACTTCCCCTACAATGTTGGGGATGTAGAGGGGCACATTACTACAAGAATTTCCCTCACCGGGGAAGAGGTGAAACATTAGCTAACCTGCAAGAGGCTTCTATAGTGGGAGATGTGGCTTGAAATATACCCAGAATTAATGTAGCGCTGGAATACTGACAAGAAGATTACAAACCGAAAATGTTTGAACTATAAGGTAGGTTATTTTCACGAACTATTTCTATTTTGGTTGACCCTAGTGGTAGTTTTATTTATGTAAATCCTCGAATAGTAGAAAATTTTAACTTAGAAAGTCAAAAATTAAAAAATCTCCGGCTGGTGGATCTAGCTACCGGGGCAAAGAGAAGGGTAAGTTCCAAGGTTCCAAATTTTTATTTGGAAATTGGGAACCAACAGTTAAACATATAAATGAATATTCTACCTTTGGGTTCCTACGACATACTACTGGGTATGGAATGGTTAGAAAAGCATTGGAATCTGGTAGACTATAAGGAAAATATCATATAATTTAGAGCCGAAGATGGGACATGTCAAGAATTGCAAGGGATTAAGAAACCTTTACAGTTATGTCCCATCAGAGCCTCTCAATTGCGTAAGTGCATCAGAAAAGGATGATAAATTTACGCCATCCAAGTATGATTTGCTAAATCTAAGGAAAGGACCCCTATGCTAGAAAATATTCTAGTAGTACAGGGCTTCATGGACGTGTTTCCAAAAAATTTACTAGGTTTACCTCCGAAAAGAGACATTGATTTCACAATTGAATTAATGCTAGTACAACACCAGTTTCAGGAGCGCCTTATCAAATGAGTGTACCTGAGTTAACATAATTAAAAAATAAATTACAAGAGCTATTGGATAGGGGGTATATTCGACCAAGTGTATCCCACTGGGGAGCATCCGTGAAAAAGAAGGATCGAACCATTTGTGAAGAATAAGGATGGAACCATGTGAATGTGCATGAATTACTGGGAGCTTAATAAATTGATAGTCAAGAATAATACTCACTGCCACGTATAGATGATCTATTTGATCAAGTGAAGGGATCTATTGTGTTTTCAAATATTGATTTAAGATCTTGATATCACCATATTATAATTAAAGATAAGGACATTTATAAAACATCCTTTCACACTTGATATGGGCACTATGAGTTTCTGGTACTACTGTTTGGTTTAACCAATGTGCCAACAACATTCATGAGTTTGATGCATGGCATATTTACTCCCTTTTTCGATAAGTTTTTTCTTATATTTATTGAGGAAATATTGATTTATTCAAAAACCATGGAAGAGTAGAAGGAATATTTAAGGAAATTACTATAGATGTTGAGAAAACATCAGTTGTATGTTAAGTTGAGCAAGTGTAACTTTTTCAAAGAACAAATACAAAACTTAGGAAATGTCGTTTCTGCTTAAGCTATAGCTTTAGATCTCAAGAAAATAAAGGCCATCATGGAATGGCAGGTACCCCAGAACATGGAGGATATACATTCTTCTATGGGATTTGTTGGATATTATAGAAATTTCATCAAAGTGTTCTTGAAGGTTGTGTTTCCTATTACATATCTGCAGAGAAAGGGGAAGGTTTTTAGGTGGACCAACGAGTGTCAGGCAAGTTTTGAATTATTGAAACACTTGCTGACTACTGCCCCTGTGTTGAGGGTAGCTGACCCCAACAAGGAATTTGAAGTGTGTACCGACGCCTATAAGGAAGGAGTAGGGGCAATATTATCTCAAGAGGGAAGGGTTGTTGCCTATTATTCAAGGAAATTAAAGGAGCATGAACATCGATATTCCTCTGATGATTTAGAACTGACAACATTAGTGCACAAACTCAGAGTGTGGAGACACTACTTATTGGGAAAGGGATTCGTGCTAAATATTGATCACAATAGTTTAAGCAGCTATCTCAAACAATCTTATTGAAATTCTCACCAAGAAAGGTGGAATGTTTTTCTAAGTAAATTTGATTTTGAAATTCAGCATTTTAAAGGCAAGGAATATCGTGTAGCTGATGCCTTGAGTAGAAAACTACATTGTGTGTATGAAATCTATTTTAGTCAAGAAGAATTTAAATTTTAGGATCAGATAAAAGAAGAAGATAAGAAATATCCTTAATAAAAATTCCTATGGAAGCAAGAAAAGGAAGCAGAAAAGTAGGAAAAATCATCGGATTATGGGATTAGCAAGGATCAACTCTTAACATTTGAAGGAAGGTTATACATTCTGATTCAGATAAGTATAAGAGAGTTGATCTTGGATGAATACCACCACAATAATTATTCTGGACACGTGGGATACCAGAAAATGTTGATTGGAATCAAGAAGGTTTATTTTTGGCCCAATATGAAAATGAATATTGTTGAATATTTAAACAAGTGTCTGGAATTTCAACAAGTTAAGGTGGACCATCAAAATCTAGTAGGATTGTTGCAGCCCATACATGTACCTGAATGGAAATGGGAGGTTATATCATTATATTTTGTTACTGGTCTACCAAGATCAATAAGGCATAATGATTCCATAATGGTGGTGGTAGATTGACGGAGCAAGGAAGCTCACTTCATACCTGTGCAGTCCACTTACAAAACAATGCTAATTGTAGATATTTTCATGAGATAAATTTTTAGGTTGCATGGCATCCCAAAAACAGTCATCTCGGATTAGGATGTAAAGTTTACTTTTGCCTTTTGGAAGACACTATTTACTGGATTGGGAACACAAGTTAATTTTAGTACTGCTTATCATCCATAGACGGATGGACAAACTGAGCTAGTAAATCAAATCCTGGAAGGCATGCTATGCATGTATGTAATGCAACAACCTAGAAAATGGGAATATTATTTACATCTAGTGGAATTTGTGTACAATAAAGGTTATCATGATTCACTTAAAATTAGTCCATTCGAAGCCTTATACAAGAGACAGTGTCGAACTTCCATTAACTGGAGTAGTTCAAAAACCATATTAATGCTTGGCCAGAGATGTTGGCTAAGATGGAATTGGAGGTAAGAAAGATTAGACAGAATCTAAAAGGTGCACAAGATCAAGAGACTATTTATACAGACAAAAAGAGAACCTACCGGAAATTTGAAGTGGGTGATTATGTCTATGTGAGAATCAAACCAAAGAAAAGAACTCTAAGATGGACGTCAGGTGCCAAGTTAGCTCCCAGATTTTTTTGGACCTTTCCAAATCTTGGAAAGAGTAGGACCTGTGGCCTATCAGTTAGAATTACCCAGTCATATATGGGTGCACAATGTGTTTCATGTATCAATACTGAAATGATATGTGCATGATCTAAGGCATGTAATTCATTGGGAAAACATTTAGGTAGGATAAGATTTAATATTATATCTCTAAAAGGAATGAATATTATGATTATTAATTTAAGTCCTTGTTGAATTCAAGTCAAATTGAATGACGAATTTCTGGTAGAACCTAAATGTATTCTTGATCAGAGAGAAATCATGCTCTGGAGACAAGCCATCACCCAAGTTAAAGTGTAGTGGAAGCACTTTGGCCTGGAGGAGGCTACTTGGGAAGATGAAGGATTTGTGTGCGAGGCATACCCAAAAGTATTTACTGATTTGGACTAGAACATCGAGGATGGTGTTTACTGGTAGATTGAATGAGCAAGGCAACTCACTTCATACCTGTGTAGTCCACTTACAGAATGGTATAGATTGCAGATATTTTCATGAGAGAAATTTTTAGGTTGCATGGCATCCCAAAAATAGTCATCTCGGATTGGGATGTAAAGTTCACTTCTACTATTTAGAAGTCACTATTTACTGGATTGGGAACACAAGCTAATTTTAGTACTGCTTATCATCCACATATGGATGGAAAAACTGAGCTAGTAAATCAAATCCTGGAAGACATGTTGCGGATGTATGTAATGCAATAACCTACAAAATGGGAAGATCATTTACATCTAGTGGAATTTTTGTACAATAAAGGTTATCAGGAGTCTCTTAAAATTAGTCCATTCGAAGCTTTACACAAGAGACAGTGTCGAACTCCCATTAATTGAAGTATTTTGGAAACCAAATTAATCCTTCGCCGAGAGATGTTGGCTGAGATGGAATTGGAGGTAAGAAAGATTAGACAGAATCTAAAAGGTGCACAAGATCAAGAGAATATTTATGCAGACAAAAAGAGAACCTGCGAAAAATTTGAAGTGGGCGATCATGTTTATGTGAGAATCAAACCTAAGAAAAGCAATCTAAGATGGACGTCATGTGCCAAGTTGACTCCTAGGTTTTTTGGACCTTTCCAAATTTTGGAAAGATTAGGACCTGTGGCCAATCAGTTAGCATTACCCAGTCATATACTAGTGCACAATGTGTTTCATGTATCAATACTGAAACGATATGTGCATGATCCGAAGCATGTAATTCATTGGAAAAACATGCATGTAGGATGAGATTTAATACCATATCTCTAGAAGGAACAAATATTATGATTATTAATTTAAGTCCTTGCTGAATGCAAGTTGAACCAAATGGTGAATTTCTGGTAGAACTTCAACGTATTCTCGATTAGAGAGAAATCATGCTCCAGAGGCAAGACATCACCCAAGTTAAAATGCAGTGGAAGCAATTTGGCCCAGAGGAGGCTACTTCGAAAGATGAAGGATTTTTGTGTGAGGCATACCCAAAAATATTTGCTTATCTGGAATAGAACACCGAGGACAGTGTTTACTTCTAGAGGGGGAAGATGTGACAGTTGGATTAGTTCCAAAGTATTTATGTTAATTTTGATTAACAAAAGATAATAATTTTTTTAATGAGATTAAATGAAATGAACATGGTTATTTCTTCTTTTAATAAAAGAAAATTAATTATGGAATTTTTTTCTATAAAGACTGATGATGAAAGTACTCCAAGATTCCAGAGTAGTTGGGGAATGCAGTTAAAATAGTTACCTTTTCCTCTGAGGATAAAAGGAAAATCATAGTGATGAAAAGGGGTTTTCTAACTGAGGAAACAACCAGGAGGCTGAAGGGAAAGATTCAATCCAAAGTTGGTTAGAACCAGTGGAAACTCAAAAACCCTGAATTCTAGAAGGAAAAGAAGACTGGACTACAGGTCTTGATGTCTCAACCAGAATTACTACTAATTTAACCCTAATATGGTGCAGAGCACGAAGGGAGACGAGGATATAATAGCCTCTCTCAAGGTTCTTAAGAAAGTTGTAAGTAATTTCTGGTCATACAAATAGATATTTCTGTAAATGATAAAAATTGAAATACCTTTCTAGAAATAGTTCTCTTTCTTTTAATACCCTTCTTGATATGAGAGTTGATATATATTTGAGTATGTAGGATAAATAATACATGATGACTATGTATATGTATAAAAGTACGAAAAGAGAAGTAATCTGTTATGAACAATTATTCTTAGCGTCCATTCTTGCAAACTAAAATTGATATACTTTTGCATAAATGTGTAATGTTCAAGAATAAATATAAACAGAAGATATACAGTCATACCTATAGTATTTATGAGAGATAAATGAAGAGACTATTGATTTAGTCCATAGTAATTGCATTGGATAGAACATATTGTCTCATCATATTTATCCTCATGCTATACACGGACTAGGGTAATAGTAAACAGAATAGATTTATGATGGTCCGATCATCAATTCTAATTAGAAAAACTGTAAGCTACTCAAATAAGAGGGTAAACAGATGATATGTAACTGTCATATAAAGAATTTTATATAGAAAACATATTCAACAGAGACACTATCTTCATAAGAGATAAAACATTATAAGGAAATAGTTAAATGGTACAAGCACCCAAATACATAAAAACTACAGAATCGTATTTCTGTTATTAGTTAGGACAGAAGAAATTGTATTCAAGAAACCAAGAAACTTTACATGTACATATATATTCCAGAAGCGTACCAAAACTGAGTGAAAAATAATAACTGTGTAGGAATAAGATTAACTGTTAAAGTGAACAGTGAGAAAAATGTTCCTATAGGGATTTCATAAACATAACATAGAGAATGGTGAATAGTAGGAGAAAGACCTTTACAAGTATCATGCAGGTAATATTATATTACATAACTGTGGGGCATAAACCTCAACAACAAATAATACAGAACATAAATAAAAATCCCAAATGATACCCAAGGGAAATATCAATCGGTTCAGGTGTAAATGTACATCAATGAACCAAGAAAAATATGCATAATACACTACAATAACCATGAATATGGGTTATCAATCCCTGAAGAAACCTTAAAAATCTCATAAAAACTAGAGAAATGATTCAACGGCCATAATACCTGTATTTAGGGAAGAAAATAGGTGTGAAGGTTAGGGCAGAGTAGGCATAGCCTTACAAAAGTTATGAGAAGGGAGTCAAATTATATTACCTTCGTTACAATAGGAAAACATTAAAATGAAACCTTGGAATATACATAATTCATTCAAATCTCCAACTTTAACACTTAGAGTGGGAACGAGGGTTACCTACGTAGAAGAGAAACCGAGCCTGCCAAATGGGCGAGACCTACACAATAGAGAAGGCAGAGAAACAGGGTTACTATTTAAACCTATAACTTAACCATGGAAAACAAGTTAAAAGAATAGAAGCACAAACCATAATTATATAAACGTAAGGAATTATCTAAGCAGTCATGGTTTAGAAGGCGGCTTGTACTCCCAAGGGTAACATAGCTGTTACTCCATACCATAACCATACATAATGAATAATGTAGTGGATTAAGTGTCGAATAGGAAGGTTGATGGGGGTTTAGTCAGAAACTCTCAACAGCTTCTCATAAGAAGAAATAAAAACAACATACCAGCTATGAGAGCCAAGGCGATATTAGGATTATAAACAAATCCATAACTATCATGAACTATGATGTTGATTTAGGAATATAAGCTGTGAGGTTGTGGATAGGAACATGGACCCGTGCATGGGAAACGAGCAATGGAACAGAGGTTTCAGAGTGGTAGAGCCGGAGGCAGCCAGAGTTGAAGCAAATGAGTGAGATGGTTAGTGTAGAGGGAGGTCGACTACCCTAACCCTCAATTAGTGTTTCTCCTGTCATTTATCAATCGAGATCTAGTGACAATTAGAACCTCCATGTGTCAATTAACCGCATGTCATACGACACGGTGAAATCAATAGAAAAATCCCAAGCATATATAATAATTAAACTACATATTGAGAATCACATGGTTCGGATCGGCCGAAGTAATATGTAATCAAACCATCATCAACTGCCATCGATGGGTATGGTTAAGTATCACATACATCAATGCTCGTATCATGATAATTAATATATGTATTAAAAATTGAATGTCATATGAATTGTTTCCTAGTCGAAGTCAAGTCTATATACTTCGACAAATATACATTTGAATTGGTATAGAATACGAACTATGCCATCTATGTGAAAACATATAAGTAATGGTTCATTTAATGATAGGTTTGTCTGTTAGTCAAATCCAGGTATAGGTAAAATGGTTAAAGGTACAAGTAAATATTAAATTTTTTTGTAGTGGATGTCACAATAATAATATTAATAAATTTTCCTTAAAATTACAAAAATCCATACACTAAATAGATATACAAGATTATTTTGTTTATGGATCAGGTGATAGTTAAAAAAATATTAATATATTCTCTCTACAAATATTAATAAATAATTTTGAATAATATTTAGATTGCTAAAACATCTTAATTTAAATTGGTTTAACCCTACCATGACATAATTTAATTTTTTATTTTCAAAAATTATAAAATATATGTTATGACCATATTTCTCTCAACATATATTATATAGATTATTAGAAGTGTTATTACATATAAATTTAAGGAAATACTATGGTGTATTAAAGAACTATAAGATAAAAGGAAGCTAATAGAGTACAAGCAAGTTGTTAACCCTAATTTAAAATATTAGAATTGTCTCTATGTTCTAACAAGCACGAATATGAAAAAATAGCATTACTAAAATCCAAACAATTGACATGACCTACATAACAAATCTAGGTGTTTGACAATCCCAAAAACACTATTAGATTTGACAATATTCCATCTGTGTGATATTAATAGGGTTTGTACTATATGAGAAGGAAAAAACCACTTGAATCCTTTGGACCTCTCTATCTAACCAGTGAAAAAAACATTGTTTTTATTCCAATTTTTTCTCTAATGGATTGTATATCGTAAAATCAATAGGACAACATCATATGCATACGTGTCATAAACAAGGTTTCCAACCATTGCATAACTCGAAAGTATTTTTAGGAACTTCTTTAGTGCGAACCTTGTTTAGAATATATGCAATGGTGTTTAAAGCCTCACTCCATAGAAATAACAAGAGAGTCAAGTTACTTAATCATAATCCTCACCATTTTCATTAGTGTATGATTTCTCTTTTCAGTTACACCATATTGATGTGGTGAGCCAGACATCATGTATTGAGTAATAATTCCTTCTTTCTTATGAAATATTGTAAATAGGGCCAATATTTATCCTGTACCCATGTACCTTCTATAATAATCATGAAATTTATTTGATTTCATTATTTTAATTACTTTTGTAGTTTTTTTTTCTACATCTACCTCATATGTTTTGAAAGCATCTAGTTCCTTATTTTTTTCAAATAATGGATAGAGATATAAAAATCGATTGTGAACATCTATAGATGAGATTAAGTATTTTTTACCATTTATACATGGAGTTAGTAATTGTCCACATATATCGATATGTATGATTTCCAATATTTTCAAACTCCTCATAGCACATTTCTTAGTTTTCTTGGTATTATTTCCATTTAGACATCCCACATAGACCATAAAATAAGAGAAATCAAGAGTCTCAACGACTCCATAATTTATTAATATTTTGATTATCTCTATAGATATATGTCCCAATATCATGTGCA
The DNA here is from genome assembly GCA_034641835.2 of Pinus albicaulis. Classification (NCBI taxonomy): domain Eukaryota; kingdom Viridiplantae; phylum Streptophyta; class Pinopsida; order Pinales; family Pinaceae; genus Pinus; species Pinus albicaulis. The sequence goes on from CM076577.1 coordinate 910,934,559, forward strand.
AAAGTATGGAGGATTTTTCGTTCATAATATTGTTCTTAATGAAAGCATTCCCCTGCAAGGTTAAAAAATTGTTATCAAAAGTAAAGCTTAAATAGAATCGATAATAACCATCAACCACTGTTACACCACCAACACCATATGAGTCTCTGATAAGTCTAAAGCAAAATTAGTAAAATTGAAACTAAAACCATCAGCAACAAGTATATAAAATGAAATAAGATTCTTAGACAAATAAAGAATAAAAAATCTCCTTTCAATAAATAAAACAAAGCCAAATTTCAAGATAAGTCTAAAGGTCCCAACTAACTCCACATGTGCACTCATCATGTTTTCTAAATATATGAAACATTTACTTTTCCTTGGTTTCTTTTGGACGATTAAACCCTTAATTGTATTTCCAATATGGATTGTATAACTAGGGTCAATCCACTAAGCATTATGAAAAATATCAACCATATTAAACTAATACCACACTAAAGGCACACGATCACCTTTATTTTCAAGCTAACCTTTATATTTGAAATACTCTTTCTTGCCACATCCTTTCTTCTTACAAAACAAATTTGATTTTATCCTTATTATTAACTTTACCAGTTGTTGGTGAGGTAAATCCCCTCTGCGGACAGAGGCAATCCCACTAGCCCTAGAGTGGGTCTAGCCACAAACAAGACAAGCTATAATATCGATTCCTAGTTAACGAATGGATGGGGATTCGATAGATGACTTACTGAAGGTCCTACGTTATTGTTGTTGTCAGAAAGAGTGGTTGCCTCTTGCTCCTGGTTGGATAGATCATGATCCGCTCGTTCTCAGGCTCGGATACCTGCACACACATAAGAAACAAAGACGATATAAAACATACTATTTCACATTCATAACTATCTGTTAGTCAAAGAAGACTAAATCGATTGCATCCGATAAACATAACACAATGATGGAACCAATACCATAGTCGAGTATATTAATGAAAGAAGGGAAGAGTACTACCAATATTTGATGTTGTGGTCTCCTCCAATAGGGTTCCAATAGCGCGTGTCTCACAAAGGCTCGTCGAGAATGTGGACGGGGCTCTCTCTATGGAATTCTCCTTGGTTCTACATTCTCAGCAATTACTCAGGTATAGTATCTCTTCTCCAAGTTCAGCTTCTTGGCTATATGTTCAGCTAGCTTTCATAAAGGGAGAAGGCCTACTTATATAGAGGGAGAGAGAGAGGTTAGGATCCCTATAATCATGGAAGGGAGACCTATCTTCAAGGAGTTTTCCATGGGAGGAGGAGACCACTACCTAAAGAGGGAGGTCCATGGCTCATCAAGTTAACCACTTCCTGTGACTCATTCCTGAGGTGGTTAAAAGGAAACTTCCACCTCTATTTGTTACAAAAAATTCCAAAAACAGCTAGTGCGCACAATACACAGAGACAGAGTGTCAGGTGGCATGGGATCTAGTGAAAATATTCCCTATTGGTGCGAGGGGTGAACTGGCTGCTCGCGCCAATGCCAAAACATAGGTTTTTGTGGACTTTTTGAGGAAGTGTTCAACAAGAGAAATAATGTCCTTATGCAGAAGGATGCAAAGAAGGTGTTTGCAGAGGATGACATTGCTCACAGGTCATGGGAAATACCCTCCAATATGCAGGGCGAGGGATTGCAGGGACGATGAAAAAATGCTATGTAACAGATGCCCCCTAAAGCATGAGGTCTAAGAGAGAGGGAGGGGTGAAATTATTTATGAGAACGTGTTCGACCCAAGCAATTTTGTCGAAAGACCTGCAAGTACAAATACAACTGATATTTATGATACATGACATGTGGCATGGACACAACCATCCATAATAGAGTACATAAATAGTGAGATCCGAGTTATGGATATAGCCATCCAGTAATAGGGATCAAAAAATAGACTCAGGTATGGTTGCAACCATTCAGTCAGAAGAGCCATATAACAAGTCATAGTAATCCACAACAAACCCACAACCTAGATTTCATCAGACAAAACCCAGGGTCTTGCGCTCCTTCTCGACCTGAACAAAGTACAAATTTGAGCATGCAAATATGTGAGCTGAAGTCGAACATGCAAGAAAATCGTCTGATTACTAGCCAATGATGAAAGCTGTTAACAGATGTGAGAGAAACCACCAATAATGACAATGGCTCTCAAGGTATGAAAGGCAAAATCCACGGAGCGTGAATAGTGATCTAACGTCAAACACCTGCAGAGTTAGTCGATTGAAGGTCAATGATGTGGGTCTTGCCTCGAATGCGAAGAACTAGCCATTGAGGCATGTAGGCTCCAAGGTACCTGAAGGAAGTCTCTAGATCATCTTCCTAGATAATGAGCTGAAGTTGATAGGAAGTGACCCGATCAAAGGTGGGCCATAATCTTTCCCACATCATCGATATTAGATAGAAGGATATGATGCTTATGAATCAAGACCAAAAGAGAATCAGAGGAAGGTTGAAAAATTCAGAGGCAAACTTCTCTTGAACATATCGGCAGGAAAATTTTAAGGACGGAAAATTATTTTGAGGTTTAAAAAATTGGTGAATCTCACTAGTCCCTAATACTAAAACTATAGAATGTTTATTGACATATTTGTAAAATTATTCAAATTTATAAGGATATTATATATATTTTCTATATAATTTTGGTGATTTTTAAGGTAAAATAATTTTATATCATAAAATTTGGGCGAATTAGTTTTATAAAAAATGGAAATTGGTGAATTTTTTTTTTTTTGAACAACCATGGAAAATTAGCCCACCTACGAATATTAGCCCCTAAAATTTTCCATGCATATCGGTGGCATGACACTGGATTTGGTAGTATTTGACTTCAAGCGATCTGAGGTCATGGTTACATGGAAAAAAACATATTAGTGGTCAAAAGAGATTACCCAAACCCGTGGAGGCAAACGAATGATGAAGTGAGATGTCCCCAACCCGACATGAATGCAGACAAGTGACATGTTCAAGAGTGACATACTGCGAACATGACTACAATCTGGTTCATTTTCCCCCACCATTTTTGGTGAGTACCCCAATTATTTTTTGAAAAACAATCTTGAAGGGGATAGCATATTCTTGCGATGTATGTTTTTCCTTTGGACAAATCCAACCTAGTACATTTTATGAGCCCTAGGAAGGAGGAACTCGAGTAACGTCATGACGTCGGAGTCTGATGTCATCAGTTTTAATGAGTCTGATAAAGGGAGAACTCGGCATCTTTTCATGTTTAGAGAGTTTGAAAAGAAAGCAGAAAATAAAACTCCAACAAGACCCTTTTCGTATTTAGTCCCATAGATCCGAAAAGGTAGAAAATTGTGTCTGAGAGAACCTCTTAGTTGCAATAGGCTAAGGTATTCCTTTTTCGTAAATAATCTATCCCAACCCGAAAATGGGTAAATGTATATTGGGTAGATATTGTTTCGCAGCCAAGTTAACGAGTTCAAAACGACAAGCAACTTGGCAATCTTTTCAGTTTTAAAGAGTCAAAAAAGAGTTGAAAAGTGACAGCAGTACTGAATTTTTCATGTTTTTACCGAGTCTAAAAAATTATAAAATACAACTCGTTTCTTCGTCATAACCATGTGAAAACCTACCACTACACAAAAAGATGCATGTAAAATGTATTCCTCGAAAATAATATGATAAAATAATCGACAAATATGCTTTAAAACCTAATTTAAGATTTTGAAAAGTTATAAAAGACCAAAAGTGGTAAAAGCTATTTACTTTTCACATTTACCTCTTTGTGGAGCAACAATGGTCCATTTACCTTACGATCTTGTGGCGACGATTGTGAGCGATCCAGTGAACCAATCTTGATCCTGTCAGTTTCAGGTAAGAGCCGACATCTTTTTCCATCTTTTGAGGTAAATTTTATTACCTTTAATTTTCATTTTGAATCCCTTAGGGGAGGATTTGTTAAAACTAGGGCATCGTTGTTGGCACGGGTTTCGGGCATGGACCTGCGCCAATCGACCCTTTTTTACACAGGGGTCAAGCTAATCATGCAACCCAAAATCCACCTAAATTTAAAGAAAAAGCAACCATTTACTTGCAAATGTTGATGCCTAAGGAGACTTATAATGCTCATATGAACAATGTGTGTAGGTACCAAGCATAAAATATGGTAATTGAGTGGAAAGAGAGAGAACACAGTGAGGAGGATGAACCGGCCATGGAGAATGAACAATGCATGAATGCCCTCAGAAATTGTGGGCTAAAGAAATCCGTCCTGACACCGTGCCTCCGGGCTCAACCCGAATTGCTTCTATATTTGATAATTATTTGGGATGAGGATAAAGAAAATTTTGTTCTTCGTGATTAGGAGCTTGAACTCGAAGTCTTCAATGTGTATTTTATCACTGGATTGTCACATAGATGTGCAGTCTCTATCTTGACCGGTACATGTCCTTCCGGGGAAAGCATGGGAATGCAAATTGATAGGGTATGCCGAGGGGCACGAAAAGGAACAAGGACTGGAAAAGTTGACATCAAAACCATCCTTGATCTGGCACTAAGAGTAGTTTTGAACACTATCATGCGGGCTGCAGGATCACAAGCACTGGATGAGGCCACAAAGACATAACTACTCCTTGCCTTAGAGTGTATGAACCCGACTCTCTTCAACTGGGCCAAGGTCGTGACTATCAACATCATGCAGCAACTCACTAAGTGTAAGAAGAAAAAACTAAAGCAATTTGGGTATGGATCGATTCTAGTATCGTTCTTCTTGGAATGACTACCCATATTCTAGCGTCAAGAGGTTATTGTTCTGATGCTACCACCCATAGAGCCACAAATGGCCCAATCGGCCGCACCAATTCCTAGAGCAGGGGGTGGCCAACAGATGTCCTAGAGGCTAGATTTTTTTGATTGGCTCCATTGACAACTGATTGTCATGGAGGATTGGCCTTACGCTAGCACAAACTTCACCATAGATCTCGACCTCCCACTCCCCGAGGGAGATGATCCGGATGAAGAGCTAGGTGAGACTCATTTTTTATTTTCATGAGTTTATGATTTTTTGGTATATATGCATGTTCTAAAAGTTACACTTATATCTATGTAGATTTCAGCTGAGAGCGTCCTACAGGTATGTCACCGAAAGTGAGGAAAGCTCCTCGTGATTTCGTTCCTCATGGTGAGGGCAGTGATGAGGAGATAGTACATAACCTGGAGGGTATCACCCGTGGGATTCCAGACTATGCTCATTTCGATGATGTTCCTCGAGCCTATCAGAGGCACACTGTAGGGGTGATGAGTCGTATCCACCACTTGTTGAGGCAGTTGGTACAGGCGGTGACGTGCTATCATGAGCACCACACCGATTAGGCACTTAGGCTTTTATTTTCGCACATTTTTTAGAGACATGTTGTCTTACGATGTAATTGAAACAGACATATATATTTTTGGATTTTATGATGTACACGTTGTAAACAATCGATATATATATATATATATATATATATATATATATATATATATATATATATATATATATATATATATATATATATATTTTATACATGGGTCTATTTACATATGAAGATGTTTTATAAATTTTGCAAATGTCTATCTAGCACAATGTTAGCTATTGCAACAGTTATCGTATTCATTCGTCTTGGTATATGTTCATATGTAATGAAATTAAAATGTCTTTCAAGTAAATAAATACACAAATACAATCTCAAAATGTATGGGTTTCGAACCGAATAATGGTCGTTAAGCTGAAGAACAACAAGTTGCGAATCCAGATTCACAAGTAATGTGCATATGTTCAGGTAAACTACCTCGGTTAATAGTTCTAAAATAGCATTATATTCAGCGAAATTATTTGTAGCTGGTCCTAAAAAAATACCTTGTAGGTTAATAAACTCACCAACATGATCATAAACTACCTAGGCTTCCAAAGACAAGTTCCTAGCACTGCGGGAAGCACCATCCGTGAAACCGACATAAGGGAAAATAGAAATCTGCATAACAAACAAGACCCAATAAGCCGAAAAAATCTCACAAAGCACATCAAACCAAAGCATGCAAAAAAAATGAAAAAATCACCTATGTACACATATCATGCATGAATAACTCAAGAATAATACTTTTTTAGGTACAACCCATTCTTGGGTTGTGCTAAGGGATAACCTTCATAATCAATAATCTCATAAGCCCCATTCTTTAACATGCATTTGATGATGTAGGGCCCATGCCACATGGGTTGGAATTCTCCTTCCCCCAGCCTGTCATGAGCTTGGTCATATAGGAGAACGAGGCTTCCTTCGATAAAAAAATGAGGGGAAACTATTTGCTCAAAATGAGCTTTGACTCGTTTCTTCTGTGCTTCGATGACCAAGGCAGCTAAGAGACCAGTTTCATCCAATCTCTCTAAGTAAAGGAGATTTTCTTCTTCAAGCGAGGTATTAGGCAGCAATTCCATAGCTAGTTTGAGTAAAGGTATTTCACATTCAATCGAAAGAGTGGCTTCCAGACCGTATACCAAATAAAATAGGGTAAATCCATTTGCACTCTTGGTCGACGTTCTATAAGCCCAAAGAGATGAAAACAACATGAGATGCCAATTTTATTTATGGATCCTGATGGTTCATTGAAGCATTGTAACAAGAACTTTGTTTATGGCTTCAACTTGGCCATTAGCTTGAGGGTAATATGACATTGAGCTGTCGTGGTGTAGACCCAACTTAGATGTCAGCTCCGCCATCATATAGTCCGCAGCCAGTGTAGGCATTGGTTCGGCACATTTTGTAAAATAATCGGCGACGATGATAATATAGGCATGCCCCCGGGCTGAACGAGGGTTACACATCATAAAAGTGATACCCCATTTAGCAAAAGGATGAACGATAATGACAAGGTGTAAAGGAACAGGTGGCACATGCATATTGCATTGATATATCTGGCACGCATGACATTTGTGTACTGCCACAATGTAGTCCTTGAAAATGGACGGCCAGAAATAGCCAGCACAAAGAATATTTTGTGTAGTGGCATAACCAGACATGTGACGACCACAAGCACCACTGTGGCAGTCATTTAAAAATTTCTCAGCTTCCTCGATGGTCATGCATTGGCGAAGTACAAAATCAACTCCAACACGATAGAGGGTATCTCCGACAATACGATAATGTTGTGACTAATGCCGTATGCGGCTTCATGCATCTTTCGATAACTCAGACCTAGAAGTAGAAGTTTGGAGATACACGATGGTATCACCATACCATGGATCAAGGGTGCTAATCAAGAAAAGAGTTTCCTTCAGAATATGATCCTCAGAATAAGAAGGAGCAGAGTCGGCGGGGAGAGAACAAATTAGATCAGCAAAAATGAGTGATTTCTTCAATTTTCCAATAGTCAACTCCAATTCAAACTTTTCAAGGACAACAATCCACTTCGAGTATTTGCCCCAACAACTACCGAAACAAAATATAGGTCATGGGGTTACAATCAGAAATCGTAGTCACCGTGCATAAAATGATATAATGATGAAAACGTTGTACGGCCTAGACCACAGCCAACGCTAACTTATTAACATGTGCGTAACATGTTTCAAGGTCGAGAAGGTTACGAGACAAGTAATAAATGGAATGCTTGTTACCATCATCAACATCTTAAAACAAAACCATGGCGATCGTACTGAAGGCGGCAACTTGATAGAGGGTGAAATCATGATGGTAATTCGAAGGACGTAATAAAGGAGCATTGACAAGCAATGTCTTAAGCATATCAAAAGATTGCTCAATAATCTCATGCCAACAGAAAAGGATGTCCTGCTTTAAAATTCGTGTGAATCCCTTGGTTACTTCTGCATAGTTTGGGATAAAACGATGTAAAAAATTTTCTTTCCCTTCGAGACTCTGAAGTTGGTGTAACGAGGATGGAGAGGGAAGATTGAAAATAGCCTCAACTTTAAGAGGGTCAAGGAAAATTCCATCTTTAGATACAATAAAACCTAAAAGGATACTGGAATAGATGCAAAAGATGCATTTATGCAGATTAAGCTGGATGTTGTAGCATCTACAACGAAGGAAGAAATAGTGGAGATGGTCCGGGTGGTCTTTTCACGTAGCTGAATGAGCCGGAAGGTCATCCACGTATGGTTGAAAAATATGATGAATATCATGAAAGGCATAATACATGGCATGTTGGAATGTAGCCCCAACATTCTTCAAGCCAAAAGGGAGTTTCTTATATGCGAACGTTCCCCAATGACAGATAAAAGAGGTCTTATGTTGATCGAATGGGAGAATGTTGATATAATTATAGCCAGAAAAACCGTCCATAAGGGAAAAATTTCACTTCTCGCACAATAATCAATGATCTGATCCATGAAAGGGGTGGGATAGTTATCCTTAGGATAGGCCCGATTGATATTACGATAATCAACACAGACACGAATTTATCCCTATTTATTATCCACAGGAACAATGTTAGAAACCCACTCTGTCAAAGGAATTAGATAAATGAAACCCACTTTAAGAAGTTTTTCAACTTCAGCTTTTATGGTTGTAGCTTTCCGGGGATGCACTGGACGCAGATGTTGGAGAATAGGCTTCGTACCTGGATAGGTGGGAATCTCGTGCATCACAATACTGGGATCAATTCTAGGCATCTCTTTGTAAGACCAGGCGAAAACATCATGAAATTCGTGAAAGAGGCTAGTATCCACTTGGACTTCATCGAAAGAGAAAGTGACTCCCACATGGATGTTCTCGAAAATTCCTGGTTTCACAGAAATGTCAATAGGCATCGTCTAAGTGATGTTACCTAAGTTACCTTCAATGAAGACTTCATGAGTCAAGATAGGCATTTGAGGCGGCAGAGAAGGAATTTGAGATGAAAAACGCTCAAGACAGTTGAACATTGCCCCAAGGAGAGGCATAAATGAGGAGTGGTGATGTCCATCGCTCCATGGTAGATCTTCGAGAGAAATGGTTTCCATTATAGCCTCATCGAATGGAAACACTTTTTTCAAAGGATCAGGTGAATCCGCATCGCTGAGCCAGGGGAATTGAGAATAAACTTCGAGAGCCATGCTCAAAGGAGCACCTTCAAAAGGGGGAGAATTATATGCAGCTATAAGCTCACAATAATTGATTTCAATTGGACAATAAATGAATCAACCTGTTCAGGTAAAGGGATGATCCATGGGTCATCTGATCGAGAGACCATATTAACTTGAACGGTACTTGGTGGTGGAAGGGGAAAGATACCCATGAGAGTAGGATCTTTGAAAAGACCCGGCCCTACACTATCTAGGGGAGAAGGAATCTGATCCACGTATGGCACGTTGTTCTCGAAAGACGAGGTAAAGAGTGACAACTGATCGAAAGTAATGATTTTTCCCTCGTGTGGAAACTTTAAAAGTCAGAAGAGGGTGGATGGAACACACATCATAGCGTGAGTCCAACTGCAACCAAGTAGAATATTTTAATTGAGTTTAGCATCAACTACTTCTACTTAGACATTGACCATCTTACCTTGCAACGTGATCGGTAAGCTAGCGAGAACACCCAAGGGTTTCGATTCCGTTCCATCAAATTCCTCAAGGGAATTGGGTGATGAAATGAGAGCTGGAGAGCCAATATATTTCCAGAAAGTGGATGACATGAAACAAGTGGATGCACCTTCATCCACAATGGCTCTATGGATGTTGAGACCATTAATTCCGACTTGTATGACAAGTGCAATCTGGTGTAGAAGTCGGGGGACGAAATTATCTAAATCGAAAGAGAGAAGGCTAGAATCAGTAGGATCAATCCCACTGATCACAGACAATAACACTTTCTACTGAGATGGGAACCTCTGAAGCACTTCTAACGCAAACATCAAGGATGGCGCCTGTGCTAAATCCTCAACAATACTATAATGCTGAGTAGCACGGGCGGTTAGGATTATAAGAAGATTTCCAGAGAACACCTTTAGAACGTGGCTGTACAACGGGTTCAGTACTGGACCTTTCAATATCAAGAGGACCAGAGGTAGAAGGGGGATGAGGACTATCGGTGATATCTTTCCTATCTACCTGACATGATATAGCATAATATTTCAACCAAGTAGCAATGGAAACAGGTGCAGAACCATTTACCATAAACACTTCAGAGCCAAATGCTACAGATGGTGTAGGTTGATCGACCATTTGGGTTTGCTGAGATGGGAAAGGTTCTTTAAGGACTGTTGGAGTTCCCTAAGCACCTTTTAGCAGTTGACTAACCTTGCATTATCTAGGAAAATCCTTAGTGTAGTGTTCCTCATCACAAATCAAATAGGGATATTTCGACTTTCGTTATGAACCATCATCAGCACGAGGTTTAGACGATTTTGGTTTTGGGGCATCAACTTTGGCCTTGGATTTGCTCTTATTTCTCCCCTTGGATGTCTTGTCTGCAGGATTGGCCTAGACAGTGTTGACCTCCAAGGTTTTACCAGAAGCTAGGGTAGGCTAAGGAGTAGAACCATTGGAAGAATTTGATTTCTGCTTCCCATTGGAAGACTTGCGTGAAGTCTGAGACATGAAACCAATAACGTCGCTGACGGATGGAGTAGCCAGTGCTTTAGAAGTCCTAGGTCGTGGAGATTCAGTCAAGATGTCATACAAAATTCTCGATTGAAAGTATAGTAAATCCAGGTACTGGGCATGAGAAATGACTTTTTCCTCGGTTACACATGCCCCCATGGTGATGTCTTTCGCAATATGATTGAAAAAAGAGGTAGTGAGAAGATGAGTATGAAGCTGATTAGGAATTTCAAACTTGATCAGGTGATGATGCCATCTCCATTCATGAACGTGGTCCGAGATATGGGTAGCTCGGTCCTGTTTCAAGGATGTTAGGAGATGTGCCTCGGCTTCATAAAAAACTGGAAACTAGAAATGAGTAATGAATTCCATAGTGAGAGTGTTGAAATATTGAAAGATACCACGAGGCAGTTTGATATACCACTTAGAATAATCCTTGGTGAGAGTGCGCTGGAAAAGACGGAGTCGAACAGAGTCATCCACCCAAGAATTGGAAGAACACCATAAATGGTATGTCATGACATGTTCTTGGGGGTCTTCTCCAGACTTGCCCTCAAACTTGGGACAATCAATAGGAACATTCGTTGGAACCAGGGGCCAATACGGATTATGAAGAATTGGATAATTGTCAAATTGGACACATCCAGTAACTCGAACGTGGTGAGAAAGGGTAATTGAGGGTTAAAAGGTGTAACAATTCCTCGATAAGGACTCGTACCCATACCCCATCGTAGTTGAGTATAACTTTGCCCCAATTAGTTTTGTCTCGGAGGATTCAGAACGTAAGGGGTATAAGCTAGCTAATTCGGTTGATATGGCGGCTAAGAACCAGGATACTGGGGTTTAAAACCAGGATACTAATTCTGAGTATATGAGGGTCCCTATTGAGCAGCATAAGGATTTTGTTTCGGGGTATAAGTATGGCCTACCAGTTGAGGGTAATAAGCAAAACCTTGAGGTGCATTGTAAACCAATCGATATTGACCTTGACGTAGTAACCACCTTGGGGTCATATGGGCTACTGATAAGTAGGGCCTTGCTGAGATGGATAAGTCGAGCGCAGAGGTTGATTCGGCTGTGGCATAGAGTAGAGCGACAGCTGAGCAGGGCGAACTATCTATGCAGGTTGTCCTGGTTGAACAGGTTGACCTGACTAATGAGGGCCATCGGGTCGCCCCGGCTGAGCAAGTTGGCCTGATGGCTGTGGTGGGCCAAGTTAGGCATGATAACTAGGTTGACTTGGGGCAGGACCATAAGATGGCCCTGGTTGTGCAACATTTGAACCAATTAGACAATATGGTTGTTGTGGTTGCGCCAAAAGTTGAGATGGATGGATCTACCCCCAAGGACTATATGAAGGTTAGGGTTGATATATCGGTTTCCCAGATGGTCCTTGAGGTTGCCCTAGTTGGATCACATTCTAGGCTTGTAAAGCTTGACCTTGAGGAATGTAAGGCTGCCCCTGCGGGCCGTAAAATAATCCCTGCTAGACTGAAGGTTGTCCCTGTAAGGGTTGCAATTATGGGTCGTACGCATACCCTTGCTAGGCTGAAGGTTTTCCAGAAAGGGTTGTCCTTGTGGGCTGAAAGCATACCCTTGTTGATTAGAAGGTTGTCCCTAAAAGGGTTGTCCTTGTTGATTAGAAGGTTTCCCAAGCAAGGTAGGTAGATCTAGAGGTTTGTGAAGTTTCATATGAATCATCCGAGAAAGGACTACCCATAGACGAAACCAATGGTTCCACCATTGTGACTATAGCACACCAGAAAAGGGAAAAAGATTGGAAAAGAAGACACTTGGATCAAAACTAAGGAAAACAAATATAGGCCAAGAAATCAAACTTTAAAGGGCATGTAATCGTAGGTAGTTTATTTTACAACATTGAAACCAAAAATTTGTTGTTTCATGTTTTAAGAGTCAAGAAACAGTCAAATATGACTCTAGTCTCTTTAAGTTTTAAGCGAGCGTGAAAGGACAAGTGCTCAATGATCTTTTCAAATTTATGGAGTCAGTAAAGATCAGAAATGACTGCTTAGGTAGTCTAGGTAAAAGGGTGTACCAGGTTCTCGTGAATTGCCATATACACCTTGGTAATAAAATGAAATAGGAATTAACCATGGACTTGACGTACGTGCAGGTAGTCTCCCCAAATGCTGTGTTTGATGTATCACGGTTATAAGGCGATAGACTCAGCTTCCTATGGATAAAATGATTGCAACCTAGAGGGGTATCCCTTTATATACTCGATGGTATGGGGCACAAAAGTCCATACTAGTGTTGTCTGAAGTTAGATGGCGAGTGACAGCTGCTAGGTTTAAAGACGTCGGAACATGTCTCTAACTTAGACTACTAAATTTTTTTTTAGGTTTCAATGTTGCCTTAGGTTAATTGAATAAATTTTAAGTTGATCTTGTATTTATGTTTCAATTTCAAGGTCCTACCGAATTTTGAATCTCACGAATCCCTAAATGCAAGCTACATGCCATAAAATATCATTTTGTTCAATGAAAAGATAACTAGGAGAATGTTTAGGAGTTTTCAAGCGATAGAAAATAATGAGAACAAACAGAACCATGCACTGCAGTATCTGATGCAAGCTAATGAAAACGAGAAATCTTCCCTAGAATGTCCAATGCTAGTTATACGAAATATTTTCAATTTCAAAATGCAAACAAGAATGCAAGCACAAAATTATTTTAATTTTTCAATGTAATAGGGAAAAAACTGCACTAAATGACATGAAAAACAAACCAACACACTAGTTCGAGAATGTCAATGTGAGAGTTGAGGCGAAACAATTCAATCAACTCAAAAGAAAACAAAAAAAAACTCAAACCAATGTTGCAATCTCTCAAATCGAATAAAGACATCGGAACAGACCCATACAAGCAGTGTAATATATGCTTGGAGTGACAAGAAGAAAAATTGAATGAAAGAGACAAGACTCATTTCACCAAAATCACTCAAATGGATCGAAGGGAGCTGAATGCAATCAAGCAAGGAATGAAGTTGATCATGAAAAAAAAGACCCAAACTCCTATAAGAGGCTCAACATACCAAAGCACTAGAAAACACTAAGGCTATGATGCTGACAGGAAACGAACAAGCAACTGAAGGAAGGAGGATATTCATAATCACAAACAGTCCCAAAGCACTCAAAACATATTAAGAAATCACCCAGAAACACAAGCACTGACCAAAAACTCCAAAATTAGGAAAACCCTAACATCTACAGGAATTGGTTCGACTGCTTTGCTGTAATCAGTGCCAAAAAAGGGATGGCGCAGGTGCTGAACTAGCAACAAGTGCGAGTGGGTGCGACTATCAGACTAGAAAATTCGCTAATCAAGCTAACCTTAGTAAAAGGAAAATTTTGAAGGACAGAAGTTAGATCTGATCCTCTGGGGCTGAACAGGGGTCTTACACTCGGCAAAAATAATCAGAAAAGAAAAGCTAAGCAAGCAAAGACCAAGAAGAAGTCCTAATGGATGAAATACAAACTTGCACTGATCCCTAGTGGAGTTGCCAATTTGTTGGTGAGGTAAATCCCCTCTGCAAATAGAGGTGATCCCACTAGCCCTAGAGTGAGTCTAGCCACAAACGAGACAAGCTATAATATCGATTCCTAGTTAACGAATAGATGGATATTCGATAGATGACTTACCGAAGGTCCTACACTATTGTTGTCATTGGAAAGAGTGGTTGCCTCTCACTCTTGGTTGGAAAGATCATGATCCGCTTGTTCTCATGCTCGGATACCTGCACACACAAGCAACAAAGATGATATACAACATACTATTTCACATTCATAACTATCAGTCAGTCCAAGAATACTAAATCGATTGCACTAGATAAACATAACACAATGATGGAACCAATACCATAGTCGAGTATATTAATGAAATAAAGGAAAAGTACAACCAAGCTTCAACATTGTGGTCTCATCCAACAGGGCTCTAGTGGAGTGCGTCTCACAAAGGCTCGTCGGGAATTTGGACAGGGCTCTTTCTACAGAATTCTCCTTGGTTATACTTTCTCAGCAATTACTCAGCTATAGTATCTCTTCTCCATGTTTAGCTTCTTGGCTATATGTTCAGCTAGCTTTCATAAAGGGAGAAGGCTTGTTTATATAGAGGTAGAGGGAGAGGTTAGGATCCCTATAATCATGGAAGGGAGACCTATCTTCAAGGAGTGTTCCATGGGAGGAGGAAACCACTACCTAAAGAGGGAGATCCGTGGCTCATCAAGTTAACCACTTCTTGTGACTCATCCCTGAGGTGGTTAAAAGGAAACTTCCACTTCTATTTGTTACAAAATATTCCTAAGATAGCTGGCACGGGCAATATACAGAGACAGAGCAATTGGTGGCGTAGGCTCTAGTGCAAATATTCTGTATTGACGTGAGGGGTGAATTGGCTACCCGCGCCAACACCAAAACATAGGTTTTTGTGGGATTTTTGAGGAAATGTTCAACAAGAGAAATAATTTCCTTATGCAGAAGGATGCAAAGAAGGTGTTTTCAGAGTATGACATTGCTCACAGGTCATGGGAAAGACCCTCCAATATGTGGGGTGAGGGATTGCAGGTTCGGTGACAAAATGTTGTGTAACACCAGTTGCCACTTTCTTATACTTTTTATTGTAGTGAGCACCCTTTCGTTTTCTCAAACATCCCTATCGATGAGTCATTAGATGAGAAATTTGTCTCCAACTTCAATCCCTTCCTCTTGAACACACATGGTAAATAATTCATTATTTGACCATTTATCCTTATGCGTGCTATAAGAAATATTAAATGGACCATATTCTTTAGGCACAGAATTGAGTACAAATTGGACAACGAAAGACTCTTAGAATGTGGCATCTAACATTTTCACTTGAACGGCTCCCTTATTACTGAAGAGTTTCATTGATAATATTATTTCATTATGGTGTTGGCGAGTGCCCTTTTGGAGATCAATTTTTTTTTTCAACAACATTAATTAATTTCCTTCCACGGACCATTATGGATTATAACCTCAAATACCTTTTTCAAGATGTTTCATGATAAACATTAAACTTAAGCAATTAGATAGCTCGCACCACTCATATATTGTACTCTCTGCTAGTGTACTAGATTCCTTTGGACCGATGGTTCATTCTCATGAAATTCAAAATCTAAGTCCATGCACCCTATTGTAAGGAGAATTTTATCCTTCTAGTCATTGAAATTCTCACTAGTTAACAATGAAAGATGAAATGATTCATTAGACATGATTGTAGATGGATTAACTACAAAATTAAACAAAAACTTATATGATTCATATAATTCCATAATTTATATTATTAGCCCGTATTAATAATATTAAAATGAAAAAAAAAAAATGTCATCTTAATCCTCTTGCACGCTGAGATTGCAATATGCCTATTTTCTTGCTCAATAAATCTATAACACTACTGATAGATCAAGAATCAATAGGGAAATGACCCATTACCTATGGGAATTTAGAATCATCTCTTATTTTATTCCCAAGATATCATCATATTCCAATTAATTAATGAATTGTGATTTCTCCCACAGATCCAAGACATATTATTTTCATTATTTAATGTCAATTTTGATTTTATTAATGAATATAATCACGTTAATCTAATGTGTGATTTATACTTTATCATTGACTTAGTATTTTTTTGGCTACTCTATCAATCAATTAAATGTTACAAGCATATAATAACATCAATAATTAAAAAAAAATATAGAAATTGTGTTGTCTAGTCTTGAGTTCAATGCATCAAAATGATTAAAATTAGTATACATTAAATAATAATAATGTAAATGCATTAATTTTAGTCATACATGATCAAAACATACGAAATAGACATATGTAAATAACAATATAATGATCATATAAAAAAATAATGCATATCAAGATGTTCATTCATGTGCATATATCACATCATGATGCATAACTGTAAAACTTTAATGCCATATCATGTTATATTGAATTAAATTAAAACATGGTATGCATGTTTGTCATGATACATGTAAAAACATATAAATATCTATTTTTATTATACCAGGTTGAAAGAAAATTACGACATGAATTAAATTTCAATTAAAATTTTAATATATGCATAATTATCGATTATATTTCTACCACATATATGCACAATGGATACATGTTGTCATGAAATTAATATAACAGTTGGTTCCTTTGATATTGGTGTGTTTGAGATGCTAAATTGTGCCCATATCTTGTCATTAAATAACTCAAATAATCGTGAAGTATCTTCATATGCATATATAAAAACTCACATATGTGTAACTTTATATTTATATCATAATTTAATTATCTACGTTATTTCTCTCTTTAAAACCATCAATATCTTACCGCAATTTATGGGCTTACATTCTCTAAGCAATCAAGATTTCAGATAAAATCAATGAATATGTTTCTCTACTATTAGATATATTAAACGTAAAAGTTCATCATAGATAAAAAAAACTTAATTTAGAGAGAGTAAACTATTTAAATCAATCACCACAACCCGAAGGAATTCTCTAATACCAGATGTAAGCTTAAAATTCAATGTGAAACAAAATGGAACCCACCTCTAGCCATGGTGATTAGATTTGATGTATGAAATTATTTCCAATCCAATAGAGAGTCTTTTGATTTATCCAAAATATAATATCTCAAAGGAGGAGTGACAAACAATTTATTTCTTGAGAGAAAAGGGGCCCTTCTAATCCACCCATTTTAATAATGAGATTTCCACCAAATATCATTAACTAACTTGGAGTCAATAGAGTGGTTATTTCTAGCAAAAGCCAACATTTCATGGGAAGTTGCACAACCACATATATGGGTTTGTGGTTATTTGGATCACAATGGGAACCTTGCACTCATCAATGGAAAGGCAAGTAGCTTAATGAAATATTTGTTTGCAAGGACATCTTAGATAACTCGTATTGTTGGATTTTCGATATATAAGTGATATGTTCATCAATACCATTGGTCTTTCTTGTTACATTTAAATGAATATATATAATTGATAATAGTTAGTTTTTTAAACAAATTTTAACCCTAGTAATGTTTTTCACTCAAGACTTTTTATACTATGGTTTGAAGGCTATGTAGCTCTATGATACTATGAAGTGGAAAACCACACTATTCTCATACTTCCCCTTTCTTCCTAATGTCACAATTTTAATAAATAAATAAAATTTATTTATTTTATTAAAAAACAACAAAAATATTTGTATTTAATTTGAAATTATGTATTTACTTGATTATTATTACGTCGTAAGATGTTCTTATTTGAAAACAACTCCCCTAGGTGCCACTGTGTCAATGTCTGAGCCAATGGATCAAATGTTAGACGATTGAAATGTTTTAGGCCATTAGATTCACAAGTTAAAGTTTTATTTATGTTTTTTATAATGTTAGTTTTTTCTAATAAGTGATTGAATTTAGGTTTTGGTGACTTTGTCAAATTACACAAAAATAAATAAATAAATAAATAAAAATATTGACATATTGTAATGAACATTTTAACTAGGTCAAATAAAAAATAAAAATAATACTAAACTATAAAAACAACCCATGGTATTGACTCATGGTATGCATGTGGAACGTAGTTTATGTAAAGGGGGAAATAAGATGGCCTAACTCTAGATCTACCAAGAGCCAAGAGGGATCAAATGTCTTGATATGAAAAACTCATTGATCCCTCTCATCAATAATATAGATCTAAACTAATTGTTTAATAAAATTATTAACTAAACTATAAAAACAACCCATGGTATTGACTCATCGTATTCATATGGAATGTGGTTTATCTAAAGGGGGGAATTAAAATGGGTTAACTCTGGATCTACCAAGAGCCAAGAGGGATCAAATGTCTTGATATGCAAACCTCATTGATCCCTCTCATCAATAATATAGATCTAAACTAATTATTTAATAAATTTATTTTTAAATGTTTATAACCATTATTCTTTTAAAATTTCACTTAATAAAATGTATCTAAATTGCATACATCCAAATATACATAGTTTTTCATGTTCTATATTATTTTTATTACAACTATTTTATTATTCCAAAAATACATGGTTTTTTTGTTATATATTATTTATGTTACAATTGTTTTATTATTCATGAGTAGTATTTCTTAATACAGAAAAAATTAAATTAATAATGAAATTTTTAAAAATATGTGATCTTTTTAAATTTCCAAATTATTTCACACCACATGATTTATCTTGAGCAATAATGATGAATGTTCATAATTC
Organism: Pinus albicaulis; assembly: GCA_034641835.2. NCBI lineage: Eukaryota > Viridiplantae > Streptophyta > Pinopsida > Pinales > Pinaceae > Pinus > Pinus albicaulis. Next base: position 910,953,364 of record CM076577.1, read on the forward strand.
TCATTTCTTAAATAACACTAAATTTACCTTTAATTACTTAATTGTAATAGCTTGTAACTACATAACAATTTGTAACTACATACATACTCTTCCTTCGGTTCAAAAAAACTATATACGTATCTTTAATTACCTAATTTTAGCTTTTATAATTTTTCATATTATATGATGTCAAACTTACTCAACTTTTTATTATGAAATTTTAAACAATTTTTCTCACTACATAATTTTAGCTTATATATATATATATATATATTCAATTCCAAATAAAACGTACAAACAAAAAAAATCCCGCTCAGTCCTTATTATAGATTATATTTTTACAAAATTGACACTATGTGATTAACAATAGAGTAAGTTGAGACAACGTTAAGGGGTTTTTTGTACAATTTTTATCATAAATTTCCTTCTATCCAATATATAATGTAGAGTCTTCTGAAGAGAGAGTATATTTTAGTTTATAACTTGATCCACAATCAAAGAAAATGGCTAGGGATTTCACAAGTTATTAGTTTATAAATTGATCCATAATAAAAGAAAATGGCTAGGGATGTCGCAAGTTATCATTCGCACAGTGATGTATTGACATTATTAGTTGAAATGGATCCTATTAGATGCATGGTGGCCAGAGACACTAAAAAATTCAAAAAATATATATGTTATGACATCCATATTGTCTACAAACCATCTAAATTTCCCATCTTATACAACAATTTCTAGCAATAACCACTCAATTTACTCTCCAATTTTTGAAATCCCCACCCATGCTGGGGAGATCACACTGTAAAATCAAATGTTCCTCTGGTTTTTTTAAGGGGTTCATAAACAAAACAGGCAACAAGAAAGTCAATATTGTGGTATAATAATAGATTTTTAAATCATTTTGATAAAGAAAACATCAAATTAGCTCACATAATATATATAATTCTATAAGGATCTAAGATGATAACAAAGTTTTGAATCATCATAACTAGGTGAAAACCAAAACTAAGTTGTAGCCACAAGAAAAAAATCACAACAACTCACATAATATATCCAAGGTTTCAATGAACCCCATACATTGTGATGGACCTCATGGGAAATTTAGTGCACATATAACACCACCCTAATAATTCTCTACTCTTGATCAATTTAGAATAATCTAGGATGTGTATAATATTTTAATAAGATAAACAAAACAGACGACAAGAAAGTCAATATTGTGGTACAATAACTGATTTTTGAATCATTGTGACAAACAAAACATCACATTAACTCACATAATATATATAATGCTATAAGGATATAAGATGATAACAAAGTTTTGAATCATGATAACTAGTTGAAAACCAAAACTAAGTTGTAGCCACAAGCAAAAAATCACAACAACTCACAGAATATATCTAAGGTTGCAATGAACCCCATACATTGTGATGGACCTCATGGGAATTTTAGTGCACATAGAACACCACCCTAATAATTCTATATTCTTGATCAATTTAGAATAACCTAGGATGTGTAAAATATTTTAATAAGAAACTAGATTTGCAATTATGAAATATAAAACTATAACTTAAATTTGTGATTTTACTTTGTATTTTTTTCTTATGTATATAGAGAAAGAATAAACCAAGTTTGGAGTTAAGAAAATAAACCATAACATAAAGAAAAATATCTCCTTCCAAAAATGTCTCCATATTAAAATGATATTCAATTTCTTGTGTACCAAGACTATTGTTCTTCATATACAATTTTTGATAAGCATGCAATATGTAGATGAACTTGAAGTAAACTCTATTTTTGTTAATAATAATCACCAAAGGATTTTCACCCCCAATTTCCTATTTCAATATCTATAACAAAATTTGTATATATGTGAACATATTATGTTGGTTTACATATATGTTTTCACCCCAATTGCCTATTTCAAAATCTATAACAAAATTTTTTGGTTGATAACTCTTATCATCGATATCTTTGAAACCTCCACGACTTGCTTCCATGGAAGCAAAATTTTCCTTTCATTCCTTCACGATGACTTGTTCTCTACAACATCTTGTTTCTTCTAGGCTACTCTTTCCTATGCTATTTCCTTCTTATTTCTTATAGGTTACTCTTTCCTATGCTATTTCCTTACGACGTTTATTTTGCAACATATGGTGCAATTGCTAGTTATTATTATTATGATGATGATGATGGTTAACATCCACTGAGACCAAAATTTGGTCTATTGCACCTATACTTTTCTTAGTTCTTAATTTTCTGGCTTCTCGTCTTTCTTGGCAATATTGGTGTTGTAGCTTTGTTTTTCTTCTCTACAGTCTTCCAACTTCCTTGATCTTGTAGCTCCTTCATCTCTTCTATTTCTTAGGACACTAGTGTCTTACCTTTAGGATCTAGGAGATCTGCTTTGCTACTAAATGAAGGTTTCTTTTGCATGGTATTCGAATCCTCATAATTGTTGATGCTTGAGGGGATGTCAAGTTCGTTTTTTCATTGTTAGGTGGGGCTTTCCTCCTACTTGTCTTGAGGGTTGTTTATTTCTTTCCTGATTTCTTGCGATTCATAGTTTTTTGGAGAATATTCTTCCTTGATGATAGTGTAATGTTCCTTTTGTGCTACTTCCCACAATGTAGATCTATGGTGATTCTTTCTAGCAGAATTTTTCTGGAGAGACTTTTGGGAAATTTTTGGCTAGATGGCCTGTCTCAAAGCAGGATCAACATCTTAAGAGGACACTTTCATAGTCAAGTTTCTCATTCCATACATAGTCTTTTCTTGTTAGGATTATTTCAACTAGGAATCTGACGCTGAAGTCCATTTCTACACGTGTGTATAGGTGGTGCTGACATATTCCTTTATTTCTGGGCACCTAAAGTAAAATTTCCCAATTGCATTTCCAATGGCTTTTAGTGAGGAGAGATTCTAGAGATGCAAAGGTAGGTTTGGAAATCTGACCCAAAATAGTGTTAAGGTTATGAATGTTGTTGAGGGATTGAATGATCGGTTCCATGGCTTCATGAATAGTCCCGATTTTTCCCAAAACCAAGGGCCGAAATCTAAAATGCATTGTTTGCTTTCATAGTTTTCAAAATCTACTATAAATAAACCCTTAGCATAGGGGTACATATTAATTTCATAAAAAATGACTGGCTTCCATACATCAGAGATCCAACTATGGGGAGCTGTCAGCCACGGCCAAAAGCCATTAAACTAACAGATTAAGGCACTTTCAGAAAACTTCAAGGCTTCATCCAGTGAGGCCTTGATCACCTACACAGTGGGACTTGGGGCTTCACTGACAATATGGGCAGGAGCTTGAATCTCAGAGGTAGACGAAACTGGGTCGACAATTATCTTTGCGAAATTGGGAGCCATACTATGGAAGATATGCTATCGAATCTTGTGAAACCTGTTCAATGAAGAGAAGAGATCGGAGGTTCAGATAACAATTTGTTATAAAGCCATGAGGAAGACATAATATTTTTTGCAAAAGTGAGGCTGCTGGATCGAATCCCTGAAAAATCTGCGCGGAAGAGAACATGCATAATACCACAAAGATATGTCACAGAAACAAAGTCTCAAGAGAGGCAGAAAACACGTCCTCTATCCCAGACTCAAGTTCGGATGATGCCACAGTATATAAGCCTCAGGGACCTCGCATTTCCATCTCATAAAACTCGCACTTGTGCCTAAAAAAACTCGCATATATGCCTCAGAAAATCTTGCACTTGTGCCTCAGAAAACTCGCATGTGATCTATAACGTGCGGTTAAATATAATAATGTGTGAATAATAAGCTTTAGGAACCTGGCATTTCTATCTCAGAAAACTCGCACTTGTGCCTCAGAAAACTCACATGTATGCCTCAGAAAATCTCGCATGTATGCCTCAAAATAACTATAATTAATTATGTGATATTTTAATTAATAATGCTTTAAATTTGTTTAGTGAATTTATTTAAATTGATTTGGTTAATTGATTTATTATTATTAAATGTGAATAAATTTTATTAAATATAAAGTGATGTGTTATTTTAATTTAAAATTATTTAAATATATCAAATAGTTTTTTTAATTAATTAAAATTTTATTTAATTAAATTTAAATTATTTTATTAAATTTAAATTGTAATAGTTGATTACTTGTAAACATTTCTATTTAAAAAATATATTAAAAAAATATTTATCTATAAAATTTCATAAATATAAGAACATAATTTAAGAAAATATGTGAGCATAAAATATTAAAACTTAATCCATTTTCGTTTTAATCTCATTAGTTTCTTCTTGGAAAAATGTTTTGAAAATAGTCTCATGATAATTTGAAGAGGTATTTCTAATTGATATCGTGATATTAGTTTGATTTCAAAATAGACCATTTTTTATTTTTTAATTTCGAAAATTTTGAATCCTTTTTATTATATTGGTTAATTTTATTTGTTTTATATTTATTTTAGTTGATTTAAAATTTTATTGAATATAACATTTTATTATCTAGATTACAATTATGAATTATTTTAAAATAGATAAAATTTTCTAACTAAAAATTTAAAGATGGAAGTTTATTTTAAAGTTTAGCAATTTTGGCGAATAGTATCCAAATTTTAAATGTTTGATGATAATATTGTAAACAAATTTAGATTTCTAATTATTTTATATTAGAGGATATATAATATTGGCTATTTTGAAAGTAAAATAAGTTTATACTATAAAATTTTGGTAAATTCATTTTAAAGAAAAACTAAAATAGGATAATATGTTTTTTGGAAAAAGTATGGAATGTTAGCTCACGATAAAATATTAGCCCCTAAAATTTTCTCTCATTATTTTTCTCTTTTAATTCAAAAATTTTTAAATCCTTTTCATTACACTTCTTTTTATTAATTTTACTATATTTATTTTATATTTTCTTAGTTCATTCAAAATTTTATTGAAATATATTATTTTATTATCAAAGTAATGGTCAACTAGGTTATAGTTATTAATTATGAATTAGATTACTTTTTATTTTTAATAAGAAATTTAGTTTTTTAAATTAAATTATTATATTATTTTAATACAGATAGTTTTATTAACAAAACCACTTGAGGATAGACCTTGTAAGCAAGGCCATCTAGGATCAAACTTTATGGGGTGTTAGTGCCATGTGATAAAGAAAAGAGACATGATAAGTAATGGATTCAACTTAGAGTTGGTGTGATCAAGGTCAAGTGACTTTGAGGAATCATAAACACCTAAATCAACTTATATATATAATGTAACAATTTATTTTATAATTTTTTGAATCATTATATTTATTATAGAGATTAAAACTGCCAAAAATACTAGTTAAAATTATTACATTTAAAAAAAAAATAACAATTTACACCATTTCATTTAATTTCTGGTTTTAGAATGTAAAAATGTATTTAAAAACTCTTAAATGTCCCTGTAACCATTTATTACAAATATGAATTTGGAGAAGGACATACTTAAAACACACTTTGATGTTAAATTAAATTAAATTTAAAAAATAATTTAAAAAATATTAAATAAAAATAAAAAAACTTAAAAAAATAATATAAATTATAAAATACAAAATTAAAATTTGAAAATAATTGAATTTGGATTTCAATTTGAATTTGAATTTGAATTTGAGTCCCTCCTAATTTATTATTTTTCATATTAATAAATATATTATTTAGTTTATATTATATCAAATTATCTTATGCAGTAATAAACAATAAGATATTATTTACTTTAAATTACATAATTAGAAATAATTTTATTATTAGACTTTAAACTACTTAGAAGTGGTTTAAAACTATTTATTGAAGCAATTACTGATAAGCACAAGGGAAAAGATAATATAAGAATAAGTTAAGAACTTTATGGATTCTTGAAGCTATGTTTCCATGTAAGCAATAAATTTATGATAGTCTATGATGATGTGCTTTTCCAAACCATTTATCATTCTTAAAAGAAGTAATAGGAAAATTATAGTAATTTATATATAATACTAGTAGTAAATGTCAATAATAATGATACAAAGAAAAATAAGAAAGTCTAATATAAATACTTTTGTTGTTCCTATCATGTTAAAGAGGTTTTTAATTTTAATTTATGCATAGAAGAGGTTTGCACAAATTATAAAATACTAAATCTAATAAGAAAATAGAAAATTTATCTTTTAATCCCATATTTAAAATTTGAAAATAATTGAAGTTTAATTTGTTTCTCTTAACTTATAGATTATTTAGTTTCTATTACAACAAACTATGTTACCAATAATAAATAATAATATATTATTTAGTTTATCTTACATCAAATAATTTTATTATTGGACTTTAAACTTCTTAGTATGTCACCAAGAATCAGTAATAAGATATTATTTGGTTTATATTACATCATTAGAAATCATTTTATTATTGGACTTTAAATTTCTTATAAGTAGCCGACAATCATGAAGCAAATACGCACAACGGAAGAGATAAGATAAGAATAAGATAAGAAAAATCTGGAGTCGTGAAGTTGTGTTTCTATCTAAGAACTACATCTTACCATGATATCTTTGCTCAAACCATTTATCATTCTCAATAAACGTAATGGGAAAATTATGGTTATATATATCTACATATATTACTCCTACTAAATTATTTTAGTTTATGTATATAAGAAGTTTGTGATTCTTGTGGATGTTTGGTAGATTCAAATTTAAGATGGATTTAGATTAGTGATCAGTATTTCAAAATTAATTCACCATAAAAATATTAACTAACGTTAAAAAATAATTATTGAACTAAAAACAAAATTATATATATATGTGAAAAGAAAAAAATTTATTAGAAATAAAATTATTGTTAGAGGTTAAAATGTTTACAAGTGGCTAAAAATCACTAATCAAATTTAGACCTAGTAGCAAGTAAATAGGGTAGAAATTTTATGGAAGTCATTTTGGGCACAGGTAGAGATAAATAGCACTCAAAGTGCTCACCAAACTCTTTTCTTTAGAATAAAGGAAAATTTATTGGAATTTTATTCCTTTTAATATGCTACATTAAAGAAGAATACCATGGAAAAAGACATAGGTTGTGAAAAGTAAAAAGACTAGACAAAGAGTACAAAGTATAATATAATTGATTTGTGCCTTTGATTTTAATATTTTACATTTTACATATATATGTTTTAATTTGAATATTAATTAAAATATATAATCCAAACATTTTATTTTTTTTTCTTTACCCACATTTAAAAAATGTTGACATACATACATACATTATGTCTCACATCTCTCTTATATGTGCCTCTTTAAACAATAACTTTAAACAAAACAAAAAAAAATTGTTAAAACATATTTATTAAAAAAAATAAAAATTGTTAAAACATATTTATTAGAATTAGTCTGATCTTGTTATGACTAATTTAGTTTTTAATTTTAGTTTTTATTAGACTTCATTACTACATTTCACTCAACATATATCAAATTCCTCTCCTACAGGTTATTAGATAAATACCTATTTATGCTAAAAACATTAAAGAATTATGTCTTAAGAATCCTGGTAGGAAGCCAAAATACTATCTCGCAGTCCATGTTTTATGGAAACTCTTTGAACTCATCCTGATAAAACACCCATTAAATATGCTGACCATGGAAACCCTATAGTTACTGTCCAGTTTCAGGGATATAATTTCCCAAACACTTTGGTGGACTTGGGAGTGGCCACAAATATTATAACACTTGAAACTTGTGGACCCATTGGAATAACTAGATTTAAACTGACTCCAACCATTTTAGAAGTAACTAACATATCCATAGTAAAACCAGAATGGAACTTAGGTGGTATCATTGTTTCTGTACATTCTTGGGAATCACGGTGGATTTTCTGGTCCTCAATCCTAAAAATAAACTAGAAGGACGACCCTTGATATTAGGAAGATCATGATTTTCCACTGCATATACATATATAGAGTGTCAAACTAGAATTATGACCTTTGCTAATTGACTAGCTATCAAGAAGTTGCTCCCCGCCCGAATATCAAGAGGGTAATTTACACTCTTCTCTCACCATTGAAAAAGCCCTTATTTTTAGAAGACATACCAGCAATCATGTAATTAATGGATTCATTAATCAACCTTCCATTATCAAGAACCCAAATTGTCAATTGATGAAAGGTGTGCTTGATAATGAATCCCAAGGAGATTTGCTAGAGGATTTAAACATTGAACATATACCCACGAATGCAGTTCACAATAGCATTTCTATTGAAATTGAGCCTAGAATGACATTGATTATTAATGCCAATCTTAACTACCTCCACTGTGAACGAATGATTCAAATTATTCAATAATATAAACAATATTTTTCATTGGAATATTTGAAGGGCATCGATCCACAACTTTGCATACATTATATTTATATTGAGAAATATGCTTGAGGCATTCACCGAGCTTAAAGAAGACTTAATCCATACCTCAGAGATGTAGTAAAACAAGAACTTCAAAAAATTCTTGATGTTAATTTCATAAATCATATTTCTGATATTCAGTGGGTTTTATCACTCGTGGTATGTAACACCCCCAATTTGTGTGTTGAATTTTAAAGGTTAGACATTTGAATTTTACAATCCTAAGGGGGTGGACTCCAAGGGATGACTATGGTGTGAATGTATTTGCATATTTTATTTGAGGAAATAAATAAAATGATTGTGCATTTTGACCAAAAGAGAATTAGAGATCACTTGCCAAATCCATGAGGATGGATAAGGCAACAAATCCCCAAAAATCTTTCAAAAATCCTTGAAAGAAATCAATTTAGATTTGAGGAGGAATCTAAAATACCCCAATGAAGAGGAGTAGTTGGGAAGAGGTGAGAAAAAGCTGGCAAAAGCTGAGGAAAAGCTTAAAGCAGCTTTAAAGAGTCCCAAAATGGGAAGCCTAGGCTAAACAGGAAAGAAAGCATCCTGCTATTCTGGACGCAGAATTAGAAACATGCTTTGGGGGAATTATAAGCTTAAAAAATAAAAGGCACCTGGGCGAATCGGTTGATCGGTGCTAGGAGGTGATCTGCAACTCGGTGAATCCTGGGAGATAAAGAGGATTCTAAGGTTGGGAGGTTGGTCAATTGCAGCATTTGGTATGTTCTGAAAATTCCAGTTCTCTATGTTATGATGGTATGAATTGGCTACATATAAAAATATTAAGAACAGTTACTTGATTTTGGTAGTGCTACATTTAGCAAAGTCTATAATGAGGTAAATACCTCCTAGAATCTGCTTATTTGTAGACTGGAAATCTATAGGGTAGAAACTCCAGAATCTCTAAACCTCAGTTGGTCTAGATCTGAAGTTACTTGGGCCCTATAGTGGATTAATTTCATTATATTCTATAAACACCAAACTGATATGATGTGGTTATGTGTATTGAAAAAGAAACATTATAATAACACTGAAAAAGTTAGTTTGTGTAGCAGCATAATCCTCAAGCAATATAAATAGAATGGTAATATGAACATTATAAATCTATAGCTTTTATAAATCTCATGTGTGCATATGCTACCAATTATAATAGTACTAGCAAAATGAGTTATTATATTCTATTGAAAGTTGATGATATTTAGAATATGAAACACTTCACCTCTAATTCTATCTTGATTCTTAAACCAACATAAAGGAAAACACAAAAGAAATCTCATTTCTACTCTGAAATCTTATACAAGCCTATAGAATAGTTGATGAACATATCCCAACCTATAGCTATATGAAGGTAAGAGACATAAAAAAAATATGTACCACATATTTCCATTACTTCTAATGCCAAACTTAAATGCCATTGCAATATAATGCACTGCAAAGTATATGAAAAAACCCTACGAAGGGATATACTAAGGATATTGGTATATCCATTAAACATTGACTGCGCCGATAGTTATGTAGGAGTTAGTCGATTTTAAATTAAATATAGAGCGGTGTGAGAACAGAGTATGAACAACACGAAAAAATAAAATGCGTGCGGTATATATACACATATGCATCCATCATGGAAATAAAGTACTGAAATCTGACTAAACCAAGGGGTGAACCTGTAAACTATATATAAATTTCTACCGCCTTGTCATCCAAACATTAAACGTGAAATGCCATCTACGTTGGTTGGGTCATGGTATTACCTCACGAAGAATCGTCGCGAGCAAAAACAACTTAGCTCGCTGGAACTTTGCTTTGATATCCGCATAAGATACATTTACATTACAATGCGAACCAGGAAAATATTAAATCAGATCCACATTGAGTGAGCGAAAATAAGAAGTGAAATACTTCCATGTAAAGCGTAGCAAGGCTAAGGTATTTCAGTCGAGGTTTTGTCTCTTCGGAAATATCTAAAGGATACCCCAAGAGAACCTCTCTGTCACGTTTGCGCAATAAAAATTGCTGCAGCTTCTAGCGAGAATGCATCGAGAATCAAACTATAAAATAAAAGGAATTCGGCCAGGATTGCCGTGACTGAAATCTCAATAACCTAGCGTGTAAGGCTGAGGAGGATGGTAACCCTCCTCCAACGTCTGCTTTTCAAATTCCAAGCGAGCAGGGCATTACATCTTCAGAATAGATGAAAAATAAAAGAAAATGAAACGGGACATCTGAGTGCTTGCGCGCTGAACCCAACAGAGGATAGTGGGTGAAGGTTACCCCCTCTGCAAGCATAACGCCAACTGCCACCTAGAACATATGAGACGTTGTAATGGTGGTCAAAGGAGCCGGTAGAAACTGAGTTAACTCCCGGAAGAACGCGAGCAGAGCCACCATTTACCGGCTGAGCTCTGTCTCTGCTTTAAAACGAATGCGGGGAAGATCTAATGTCTTACTGCCTACGTTACTATCACAGAAGGAGCACTGTAATATTCAACATAACTGAAAACAAGAAAAAAAAACGATAGAAAGCAATGGGAACTTTTCACAGCAATATAATGCTCCAAGAACCTAGGTGGAGCGAGGTCAAAATGACTCCGCCAGAGAGAATAGGCACATCGAACTCTTGATAAGGAAAACGAGGAATGGTATATTATAAAGGCTGTAGGTTAACATGCAACCTAAAACCCTAATTCGTTGTCCCATAACCTCGACAGATCCCGAGGGTGGCTCAGCTAGGTGTAATGCTGTCACAGAATAGTACTGGTCGATGGCAATAGGTGTCAAGAAATCCTGAAGCCAACAACGAATGCAACGTGAACTCTGTGTTTTGATGGACAGGTACCTGCTTGAAATATAAATTTGAAGGTTGCAGTCCATGTCCGTAGGGGACAGAGTACACCCAACGCCGCCAGGGATACTCTGTTGCACCACGGAGAACGTTACCCCTGCAACCACAGGCCACGAACTGTTAGCAAACGCGGCATACGAAAAACTCATCGACCAACATATAAGATTATGTGGCTTATACGCAATTTGAAACCAGTACAAGTACTGGGTCCTTACCTATGGGTGCATGATGCATTGTGTCAATTCCATAGATAAGAGAATAGTGGCGTTCCATGGTTCGTCGCAGGATCCGGACGCCGGCGAGAAGGCTGCTGCAATTGGCATCAATGTCATACGCGCCGCCCATGAAGAGTCTGCATAAATTAACGAAGAGAAATCAAATATCCCAAATTCCTGTTAGTATTAATCACAGAATTGCAACGACTTTTAAAGATGAAACGATAATTATCACTTATGACCGGTCAGCTTCCTGGTCTCCATCAGATTAGGTGATGAATCGCCTGCCGCTATGATGAGTTTACATAGCGCTCCATAACTACCATCTGGCACGTTTGAATGAGGAAATGGCGTGGCCGGAAATACGGTGAGGCAGGTGAGGCGTATCATTTACTGCCGGAAAAACCCAGAACTGAGTTTCGCCAACGCGGGTGTAATAATATAGATAAGTAGAGTATTTGACGGCAAAAAGTTGCAGTACTCAAGGATATGAGTGTAAGTGTTGAAATAAATCATTATAGACCGTGTCGCCGAAACTACAATAATAAACCCGAGTTATAAAACATATGATATTTGTATACGTCGCATATGAACTTTAGGGATGCGAATATAGGATGTATAAATATATACAACGAAATTAATTGATGCGTACCATAGGATAGAGTTTTTAAAGAATAGCGTCAAGAAGGTTATATATATATAAGATAGGTTAAAACAATAGGGTTAACCATATACGTGCATTATATATATATAAATGCGTGAAATTCCTATGTCCTTTAGGGTCGTAATGTTCAAGGCCGTAATGAGTTATAGGTATATATATAATGTTTCCTTTGCATACCTCTATAGGTATGTTAAGGTTAGTAATTCATATAAGAGGGGATACATAATTATATGTATTGAACATATATATATAAAGGAATTCAAAATATGGTTATCATTATACCTATGGATATAATATATGAAAATAAATGCACCTATGGGTTTAATATATGAAGTTAAATGCACTTCACCTTTTATTAATGTAATGTTATACATATATTTGTATACCTAGGTGTATATATATATGGTGTAAAGAATATATATGGTGTATCTATAGGTGTATATATATATATATATAATAGGTGTGTATATATATATAGGGAGATGGTATTTCGTGGAAATAAATCCCGCAACTATAAAAGGAAAAAAAAAAATTCGACTTTGGAGGTGTTACAAATGGTATCGGAGCACTAGTTACAAAAATTGGGCTGTTATTTGTGCTCACTGCTTATTACATATTTTGTTTTTTTTTCTTTTCCTGAAATGTATAAAAATTTGCTAATCTGTGTTGTAAGTGTATACAGTTGAAATGGCTGAAGGTGAAGGGATTTATGTGGATCTGCATAATGAGTTTTCTACTCCAGATCCCAATGCCCCGATAATGGCGATGTTGCACAGGATGCAACGAGATTTGGCTGAACTGAGAAGCCAGAATGATGTTTTGTCATCAGCCAGTAAGGAGCAGGAAAATCTCATCAGGGAATTAACTTCCCGAAACAGCCAGGAAGGCGAAGGTTCCGGAAAGAGAAAGATGGATGAGTCTGATGAGGATGAGGCTGCTAGACAGCAGCATAAACAGAAAAGAGATTTGCAGGGAGAATTTAGAAAGATCAAACCTCCCTCCTATGATGGGGAGAAGGAGGAGGATGTTGAAGCTTGGTTGCTGAACATGATCAAGTATTTCCAAGTCTATGAATATGAGAGCAATCTGAAGGCTAGATTAGCGGTGTACCAGCTACAAGGAAAAGCTACACTCTAGTGGGAAGAGACAAAAATGGTGCATGCCATTGATGAAAAAACAGTTACTTGGGAAGATTTTCAGACAAAGTTCAAAAATCGCTACTTGAATGAGTAATACTATGACGACAAAGCTAAGGAATTTCATGAACTTCGATTGGGACAGCTCACCATAGATGAGTTTGTCACAAAGTTTACCAATTTACTGAGGTATGTTCCTTATATTAGGGAAGAAAAGAAAAAAGTGCAGAGGTTTTTAAATTGTTTGCCTATTGTGTATAAGGAGAAAATTGAGTTTGAAAACCCAAAGACCATGGATGAAGCTGTTAGAAAAGCAAGATTATGCTATCAACAGTTTAAAGGTAAAACTGAACAAGGGAAGAGCTGGACGAACAAGGTTGAGTTCAAAGGAAAAAGACCAAAACCAGCATATTTAAGGAATTTTGGTAGAGATCACCAAAGGAAAAAGTTCAACAAACCAAAAGAAAGCCAAACTGCTCAGTCCCAAGTGGCTTCAAAACCAGTAGAAGGGAACAATAGAAAGGAAGGGACAGTCAAAATGAGGGAAACTCTGAAATGTTGGGGCTGTGGAGAACCCCATATGATGAGGGACTGCCCCCATCGAAATATCCACATGATCAACAGAGAGCGAGAGGCAACAACCGTCAATGACATAGCCAGAAACATACCAACCATCAGTGCAGCTCTGGAAAATCGACAGGCAGAACATCAAGCAACCATGGTGGAAATGGATGGTAAGATTTCTGACTTACCTGTTATTCTTTTGATTGATCCTGGTGCTTCTTTGAGTTACATTAGTCCTGGAATTGTGGAAAAATGTAAAATTAAACCTGAAAAATTTCAGCAGTCCTGGTTGGTACAGCTGGCCACAGGAACTAAGAGAAAAGTCACCCATAAGTTGCCCAAAACAGCAATAGAATTAAATGGGGTCCCAACAGAAGTAAATCTAAACATATTGCCATTAGGATCCTATGATCTACTGATAGGAATGGATTGGCTGGAAAAGAAGAAAGCCTTAATGAACTGCTAGGATAAAACCCTGCATTGTGTAGATGAGGAGGGGAAACCTTTTACACTAAAAGGGAAACCAAAACCCATTGTAGTAAGACAAATATCAGCATTACAATTGAAAAGAATAGCTAGAAAAGGGTACCAAGTCTATGCAGTGCATGTAGAAGAAATAGAACAGCAAACTGAGGAAGAGTTACTGGATGCTATACCAGTCATCAAAGAATATAAGGAAGTCTTTCCCAAGGAAATCCCTCATCTCCCCCCTCAAAGAGAAATTGATTTCTCTATAGATCTGGTGCCGGGAGCTACACCTATCTCCCGAGCTCCGTATCGAATGAGCCCGCCAGAACTGATGGAACTGAAGATGCAGCTGCAAGAACTATTAGATAAGGGTTACATCAGACCAAGTGTGTCTCCATGGGGAGCACCTGTGTTATTTCTTAAAAAGAGGGATGGAACTTTTAGGATGTGTATTGATTATCGTCAACTGAATAAGTTGACCATTAAGAATAGATATCCACTTCCTAGAATTGATGATCTGTTCGATCAAGTGCGAGGGGCCTCGGTCTTTTCCAAGATAGACCTAAGGACTGGTTATCACCAGCTCAGAATTAAAGAAGAAGACATCAGCAAAACAACATTTCGAACCAGGTATGGGCATTACGAATTTGTAGTCCTACCTTTCGGGTTGATGAATGCCCCTGCCACCTTTATGTGTTTGATGAACAGTGTGTTGAATAAGTATTTGGACAAATTTGTTCTTGTGTTCATAGATGATATTTTAGTCTATTCTAAAAATGAGGAAGAACATAAGGAACACCTGAGAATAGTATTGCAAACTTTGAAAGAAAATCAGCTATATGCCAAATTCAGTAAATGTGAATTTTATAAAGATAAAATTCAATATTTGGGGCATATCATCTCTGAAAAAGGGTTGCCAGTTGACCTTGAAATGATAAAAGCCATTAAAGAATGGCCAGTCCCCACTGATGTTACAGCAGTAAGATCATTTATGGGAATTGCAGGTTATTATCGCAGATTTGTGGAGAGATTTTCTGCTATAGCAAATCCCATAACTTCATTACAGAGGAAGGGTGTTAAGTTTGTGTGGACTGAAAAATGCCAAAATAGTTTCGAACAGTTGAAAAAAAGACTTATTTCAGCACCTATATTAAAAATTGTTGATCCTGATAAGGAGTTTGTGGTATGTACAGATGCTTGCAGAGAAGGGCTAGGAGGAGTCTTATTGCAAGAAAATTCAGTGATTGCCTATGAGTCTAGGAAATTGAAAACTCATGAACAGAATTATAGTGCATATGATTTGGAATTTGCAGCTGTTATTCATGCTTTAAAAATGTGGAGGAAATATCTACTGGGGAAGAAGTTCACATTAATGACTGATCATATCAGTCTCAAATATTTTTCTCCCAAGCTGACCTGAATGCAAGACAAGCCAGGTGGCTGTCTTTTCTAAGTGAATCTGATATGGATATAAAGCATATCAAAGGGAAGGAGAATAAAGTTGCTGATGCTTTAAGTAGAAATGCTTATCAACATATAAATAACATTGGGAGTAGTGCCCAGATGGAGATAGAAGAATTGGTGGGAGAAGCAGCAAAACAAGATCCCGACTATGAAGCCCTCTTGGTGAAATTACAGAAAAGGGATAAAACAGATTACACTAAAAATCCACAAGGACTGCTCTATTACAAACACAGGTTGTATATTCCAAATATAGAGTCATTGAAAAAAGAAATACTAGATGAATATCACAAACAGCCTTATGCAGGACACCCAGGATACCAGAAGATGTTAACAGCCTTGAAGAAGAAGTTATTCTGGCCAGGAATGAAGAGAGATGTGGCCGAGTATCTAAGTAGTTGTATGGAATGTCAATTGGTCAAAGTTGAGCATCAACACCCAGCAAGGCTTCTAAACCCTTTGCCAATTGCAGAGTGGAAATGGGACACAGTTTCCATGGATTTTATAACAGGACTACCCAAAACTAAATATCAACATGATTCAGTCATGGTGGTAGTAGACACTTTAACCAAGGCTGCTCACTTTATACCAGTAAAATCTACCTTTGGAACAACTCAGGTAGCAAATGTTTTCCTAAAAGAGGTAGTAAGGCTTCATGGAGTTCCCAAGGTGATCGTCTCAGACCGTGATGCTAAGTTTACAACAGCATTTTGGAAAGGATTGTTTGCAGGAATGGGTACTAAGCTGAATTTTAGTACTGCCTATCACCCACAAACAGATGGGCAGACAGAAAGGACAAATCAAATCTTGGAAGACATGCTACGTATGTATGTGATGGATAGACCATCAAAGTGGGAAGAGTATCTGCATCTAGCTGAGTTCGCTTACAATAATAGTTATCAATCCTCTATTAAGATGAGTCCCTTTGAGGCACTCTATGGGAGGAAGTGTCGTACTCCCTTGAGTTGGAGTCAACCAGAGGATAAACTGGTGTTGGGACCAGATGCACTACAAGAAATGGAAAGAATTTTCAAACAAATACAGAGAAATATAAAGACAGCACAAGACCGACAGAAGAGCTATGCTGATAAGAAAAGGGTGCACCGAGAATTTCAAGTGGGGGATCATGTGTATTTGCGCATCAAACCCAAAAAGAGCACACTTTATGCAGGGAGTTGTGCAAAACTTGCACCTAGATATTGTGGGCCTTTTGAGGTGTTAGAAAGGGTGGGACCAGTGGCTTACAAGCTGGCCTTACCACCTCATGTTAAAGTACATAATGTATTTCATGTTTCATTATTAAAAAGATATGTGCATGATGCTTCTCATATAGTTGATTGGAATGTTGTACAGGTGGAACCAGAAGGGGAGTTTCTGCCAGAACCGCTTCAAATATTGGAGCGGGAAGAAATTGAATTGAGAAACATAACAGTGGTCAGAGTAAAGGTGCAGTGGAAGCACTTTACTGCTGAAGAAGCCACCTGGGAAAGGGAAGCTGAAATGATGGAGAGATATCCATTTTTGTTTAAATGAACTCTAGTAGTTGAATAAGAACACCGAGGACGGTGTTATATTTTGAGAGGGGGAATATGTAACACCCCCAATTTGTGTGTTGAATTTTAAAGGTTAGACATTTGAATTTTAAAATCCTAAGGGGGTGGACCCCAAGGGATGACTATGGTGTGAATTTATTTGCATATTTTATTTGAGGAAATAAATAAAATGATTGTGCATTTTGACCAAAAGAGAATTAGAGATCACTTGCCAAATCCATGAGGATGGATAAGGCAACAAATCCCCAAAAATCTTTCAAAAATCCTTGAAAGAAATTAATTTAGATTTGAGGAGGAATCTAAAATTTCCCAATGAAGAGGAGTAGTTGGGAAGAGGTGAGAAAAAGCTGGCAAAAGCTGAGGAAAAGCTTAAAGCAGCTTTAAAGAGTCCCAAAATGGGAAGCCTAGGCTAAACAGGAAAGAAAGCATCCTGCTATTCTGGACGCAGAATTAGAAACATGCTTTGGGGGAATTATGAGCTTAAATAAGCTACACCTAGACTGATCAGGGGTTGATCAGTGCTAGGAGGTGATCTCTGCTTGGGGGTGAATCCTGGGAGATAAAGAGGATTCTAAGGTTGGGAGGTTGGTCAATTGCAGCATTTGGTATGTTCTGAAAATTTCAGTTCTCTATGTTATGATGGTATGAATTGGCTACATATAAAAATATTAAGAACAGTTACTTGATTTTGGTAGTACTACATTTAGCAAAGTCTATAATGAGGTAAATACCTCCTAGAATCTGCTTATTTGTAGACTGGAAATCTATAGGGTAGAAACTCCAGAATCTCTAAACCTCAGTTGGTCTAAATCTGAAGTTACTTGGGCCCTATAGTGGATTAATTTCATTATATTCTATAAACACCAAACTGATATGATGTGGTTATGTGTATTGAAAAAGAAACATTATAATAACACTGAAAAAGTTAGTTTGTGTAGCAGCATAATCCTCAAGCAATGTAAATAGAATGGTAATATGAACATTATACATCTATAGCTTTTATAAATCTCATGTGTGCATATGCTACCAATTATAATAGTACTAGCAAAATGAGTTATTATATTCTATCGAAAGTTGATGATATTTAGAATATGAAACACTTCACCTCTAATTCTATCTTGATTCTTAAACCAACACAAAGGAAAACACAAAAGAAATCTCATTTCTACTCTGAAATCTTATACAAGCCTATAGAATAGTTGATGGACATATCCCAACCTATAGCTATATGAAGGTAAGAGACATAAAAAAAATATGTACCGCATATTTCCATTACTTCTAATGCCAAACTTAAATGCCATTGCAATATAATGCACTGCAAAGTATATGAAAAAACCCTACGAAGGGATATACTAAGGATATTGGTATATCCATTAAACATTGACTGCGCCGATAGTTATGTAGGAGTTAGTCGATTTTAAATTAAATATAGAGCGGTGTGAGAACAGAGTATGAAAAACACGAAAAAATAAAATGCGTGCAGTATATATACACATATGCATCCATCATGGAAATAAAGTACCGAAATCTGACTAAACCAAGGGGTGAACCTGTAAACTATATATAAATTTCTACCGCCCTGTCATCCAAACATTAAACGTGAAATTCCATCTACGTTGGTAGGGTCATGGTATTACCTCACGAAGAATCGTCGCGAGCAAAAACAACTTAGCTCGCTGGAACTTTGCTTTGATATCCGCATAAGATACATTTACATTACAATGCGAACCAGGAAAATATTAAATCAGATCCACATTGAGTGAGCGAAAATAAGAAGTGAAATACTTCCATGTAAAGCGTAGCAAGGCTAAGGTATTTCAGTCGAGGTTTTGTCTCTTCGGAAATATCTAAAGGATACCCGAAGAGAACCTCTCTGTCACGTCTGCGCAATAAAAATTGCTGCAGCTTCTAGTGAGAATGCATCGAGAATCAAACTATAAAATAAAAGGAATTCGGCCAGGATTGCCGTGACTGAAATCTCAATACCCTAGCGTGTAAGGCTGAGGAGGATGGTAACCCTCCTGCAACGTCTGCTTTTCAAATTCCAAGCGAGGAGGGCATTACATCTTCAGAATAGATGAAAAATAAAAGAAAACGAAACGGGACATCTGAGTGCCTGCGCGTTGAACCCAACAGAGGATAGTGGGTGAAGGCTACCCCCTCTGCAAGCATAACGCCAACTGCCACCTAGAATAGATGAGACGCTGTAATGGTGGTCAAAGGAGCCGGTAGAAACTGAGTTAACTCCCGGAAGAACGCAAGCAGAGCCACCATTTACCGGCTGAGCTCTGTCTCTGCTTTAAAACGAATGCGGGGAAGATCTAATGTCTTACTGCCTACGTTACTATCACAGAAGGAGCACTGTAATATTCAAAATAACTGAAAACAAGAAAAAAAATGATAGAAAGCAATGGGAACTTTTCACAGCAATATAATGCTCCAAGAACCCAGGTGGAGCGAGGTCAAAATGCCTCCGCCAGAGAGAATAGGCACAGCGAACTCTTGATAAGGAAAACGAGGAATGGTATATTATAAAGGCAGTAGGTTAACATGCAACCTAAAACCCTAATTCGCTGTCCCATAACCTCGACAGATCCCGAGGGTGGCTGAGCTAGGTGTAATGCTGTCACAGAATAGTACTGGTCGATGGCAATAGGTGTCAAGAAATCCTGAAGCCAACGACGAATGCAACGTGAACTCTGTGTTTTGATGGACATGTACCTGCTTGAAATATAAATTCGAAGATTGCAGTCCGTGTCCGTAGGGGACAGAGTACACCCAACGCCGCCAGGGCTACTCTGTTGCACCACGGAGAACGTTACTCCTGCAACCACAGGCCACGAAATGTTAGCAAACGCGACATACGAAAAACTCATCGACCAACATATAAGATTATGTTGCTTATACACAATTTGAAACCAGTACGAGTACTGGGTCCTTACCTATGGGTGCACGACGCATTGTGTCAATTCCATAGATAAGAGAATAGTGGCGTTCCATGGTTCGTCGCAGGATCCGGACGCCGACGAGAAGGCTGCTGCAAGTGGCATCGATGTCATACGCGCCGTCCATGAAGAGTCTGCATAAATTAACGAAGAGAAATCAAATATCCCAAATTCCTGTTAGTATTAATCACAGAGTTGCAACGACTTCTAAAGATGAAACGATAATTATCACTTATGACCGGTCAGCTTCCTGGTCTCCATCAGACTAGTCGATAGTGATGAATCGCCTGCCGCTATGATGAGTTTACATGGCGCTCCATACCTACCATCTGGCACGTTTGAATGAGGAAATGGCGTGGCCGGAAATACGGTGAGGCAGGTGAGGTGATTATTTATCGCTTCTGGAAACCGTAACGAGTTTCGCTAACGCGGTGTAATAATATAGAGGCAGAGTATTTGATGGCAAAAAGTTGCAGTAACAAGGATATGAGCGTGTAAGTGTTGAAATAAATCATTATAGACCGTGTCGCGAAACTACAATAATAAACCCGAGTTATAAAACATATGATATTTGTATACGCTTATACGAACTTTAGGATATAATATAGGATGTATAAATATATACACAACGAAATTAATTGATGCGTACCATAGGATAGAGTTTTTAAAGAATAGCGAAGAAGGTTATATATATATAAGATAAGCTAAACAATAGTATTAACTACATACGTGTAATATATATAAAATGCGAAATTCCTATGTCCTTTAGGGTCGTATTGTCTACAATGAAATGAGTTATATAGGTATATATAATGCTTTGCATACCTCTATGTATGTTAAGGTTAGTAATTCGTATAAGAGGGGATACATAATTATATGTATTGAACATATATATATAAAGGAATTCAAAATATGGTTATCATTATACCTATGGATATAATATATGAAAATAAATGCACCTATGGGTTTAATATATGAAGTTAAATGCACTTCATCTTTTATTAATGTAATGTTATACATATATTTGTATACCTAGGTGTATATATATATGGTGTAAAGAATATATATGGTGTATCTATAGGTGTATATATATATATATATAATAGGTGTATATATATATATATATAGGGAGATGGTATTTCGTGGAAAGAAATCCCGCAACTATAAAAGAAAAAAAAAAATTTCGACTTTGGAGGTGTTACATGGTAGTCCCTACAAAGAATGGAAAATGGATAATTTGTGCAAACTATAGAGAATTAAATAAGGCCACACAGAAGGATCATTTTCTACTGAGAGGCTATGTATTTAGCACAAAAATGAAAGTTCTCAGAATGTATTAGAAACTGAACGACAACAACCGGATCGTATCTAGGAATCGAATGCAACTTGTTTCGTTGAAAAATGAATTCAAATGAAGAACTTATAGCCTACTGACCACTGCTCAGAACAAGCAAATATTTTAAAGAAATTGCAGAAGATTGATAGGCTAATGACATGGTAGCCCAGTCAACATGCAAGTAATATTATTCAATTTATGCCCAGTGGCACTGTGATAAGTATCACAACTCGCTTCGCCATTTTGGTTTAAAGGTGAATTTTTTTTTAGGATTTCTCTCCTGAGATTGAATTCTAATTTTTTTATGTTAGAGGATAGCCCAACCAGGGACTGCCACGTGTCCCCTTTGGTGGAACCCATCTCCAAGGTCAAGTTCAAATTACATATGATATGGTGGTTAGATTTTAAGTCATGGGTGCATTTTATTAAGGTTGAATTAATATTATAGTCGCATTTGATATATATTATATTAAACCCAAAGATCTACACCTTATATTAATCCAAGGTCCGAGTTTATTAAACATTGGTGTAGCAGTTATATTATTGGCGGATTAAACAATGGTGGGAGCATGCATTATTTAATAGATCGACATATATATATATATATATATATATATATATATATCTTTATATATATATATATATATATATATATATCTCTCTCTCTCTCTCTCTCTCTCTTTCTTTCTCTCTATATATATATATATATATATATATATATATATATATATATATATATATATATATATATATATATATATATATCCCGAAGTCCAATGTTATATGGAGAGCATATCATATTCTGGTGGCTTTCAAACACTGGGTTATACCACAAATTAAATAGTGGAAGAAAATATATGAGTAGGAGCAGAGGTTGGGGTCTAACCCATGAACTCTCTCCACATAACCGCATGCCTTTCAAATCAGCCGCAAGCAGTACTTGTTATATGTTGGCCACACAATTATATTTGAATGTATATGTGGAATTCCATGGCAGAATGGAGGGGGCCAACCCGCAGGCCAACCCTCCTCCCGTATGACATTTCCACATGACCTTCCACCAAGCACCAAAATAAAATGCGCTTAGTGCACAATTAATTAATCATCATCCCCATTAATTCGCTGATTAATTTTGATTAAAATCGAGTTTAAAACAACGAAAAATTTGGAGGCAACACCAAATTCATTGGGAGGTGCCATTTTGTCGGAGCTAACTTGAGACTTCTCCAAATTTGGAGGAGGAATCTAGGGAAAAATTAAATGATCCATATCTTGAGAAATTTTCAAAAAATTTTGGCTCAGGAAGAGTCATTATTAGCATATTGGCATGTGATGAATACATTGGAATAGGTTGTAGAGGTGGTGGAGAAATTATATAGGTGTTTTTGTCAATTTGAATAATTTTGAAGCCTAGGGACACTATGAAGGAAGGGCATGCCTAGATCAGCTGAAGGCCAAATTGAGTCAATTAATAGTCAAGTCTAATATATTTCAACATTCTAAACTCATTAGGGTATGTTTTAGGAGCATTTCATGCATTTCAAGAAAATTTTTTGCATTGTTGAGCTAATACATAGGACGAAGCCATGGAAGCTGGAGATGTAGCCCAAGAGGGGTGAGATCCTTCATCAAAACTCTATTTTAATGGATCAATAGTGAGGTTTCCTGTTCTTTATGTTCCTATTGTTCAGTATTTTAAATTCATATATTATGCTCTTGAATTCACTCACAACCACTCAGTTAAATTGAACCTCTTTGACACACATAAGAAGTAATGAAACACATGTACCTCAAGCATAAGATCAACAAGTAAATTTTAAATCTAAGGTTGAAATTAGCACAAAAAAACTAACATTCATAATTATATCAAGTTGGTATCGTAGCCTAGTTGAAAAATTTTGTTGAAAGGCAAATTTATTTGCTTGATAGTTGCTTGAAGTTTTGTTCAAGTTTAATGGTTACAAATTTGTGATGCTGACAAGGTTAAAGTTGCAAAAAGGTGAAGGAAAAATTTATGGTTACAAGTCTCGAGAATAGGAACAGAAGAAGAAGAGCTACAGGGGCACCATATTCACCCAAATTTCCACTCATATATGCACTGGAAACACCTCAAGTTTTGTCTCAAGGAGCTGATATTGAAGAGGTACAAGTTGTACAAGAAGATGAGTTGATTGAAGAGGTACAAACACCATAATTTGAGCTTGAATCCATAGCCATTACATCAAGTGTTGGAGAGACTGAAGGAAATTAAGAATAGGATGATGTCAAGAGAGACTTCAATAACATAAAGAGGATGGTTAAAATTATTTTTGATGCATTTACTGTTGGGATGGCAGGAGAAGGTTCTAAGCCTCCACATGGAGAAGGAAATATCTATATGATAAGAAGGATGAAGAGAAGAGTTCAAAGGGTAGTGGAGGAAATCCACCTCCATCTTCACCATATTCATCATCCTCATCATCTCCATTAGCATCATATTCCACTTCCAACACAAAAACCAACCACATTCACTCAAAAGACAGAAAAGGAAAGAGACCCTTACTCAAACTAGATGTCAAATTTGAGCTTCCAATGTATAATGGTGAGATAAATTCCGAAATATTTGAAAAATGGATTCATCAATTGAAGGTGTATTGTAGGATTTTGAACCTTCACGAATATGACATAAATATTCAATTGGATTCTTTGAGGATGGAAGGATCTCCACTTGTTTGGTGGGAAGCAAGGACTCAAGAAGAGATAAAAAACTATGGTAAAATCAGTGTCTCTTGGTAAAGTTTTATATCTCCCATTAAAAGGAAATTATATCCCTTAGCTTACATATAAAAGGAAATTATGGATTGGAAAAATTTTAGACAGATGAAAGGGAAAAGTGTACAATATTATACTCATGAATTTAGGAGAAGAGCTATAATTTTGGGTATTAGTTTATATTCTCAACAAACTTTTTAAAAGTATGTTGGGAGTTTGCACAGTTACCGTAGGCACACTATGCTCATGTTTAGTCCCACAAACATAGATTAAGTTTGTTCTCAAGTCACACACTTAGAGGCAAGAGGGAAACAAAACATAGATGAGAAAATTGAAAGTGAGGGTAAAGGAAAGGGAAAGTTTTATGGAAGATGAAAGAGAAATATCTCTCTAAAAAGAGACAAGGAAAATCTCACATGAATTTTTTTTTCAAAGGCTGCCCATGATGAAGACCAATATTGGAAATTTCATTGAGAGTTGAAGCCATTAAAAAAATTGAAAGCCAAAGAGAAGGGTAAAACTGTTTCTATAATCGAAAATGACTTAGGTTCATATTCAGGAGATGAGACAAAGATTACATCCATGGGTTTGAAAGGTAAACATATTGCAAGCACTAGTTCTTCAAATTATTCAATTGTTACTCATGATGAGGATACGAGAAAAGAACATTTCCATATTAGGATTGTCTCGAAACATACCAAGATTGATACACTTTTTGATATTGGATCACAAGCTAAGTTGATTTCCGAATACTTGGTTAAGAAGATTTGCCTTGAAACTATTAGACATCCAAGACCATATCCTTTGTGTTGGATATGCAAGAATGCAAACTTATAGGTTACAAGGAAGTGCTTACTAAGATTCGCCATCAATTCAAACTTTATTGATGAAGTTGAACTTGATGTGGCACGCCTTGAGATATCAGGTATTGTATTGGGAAGTCCTTATCCATATGATAGAAAAGCAGTATTTCATTGCCATGAGAATAAGTATCACTTGTTTAGATATTGTATTGAGTACATAGTTGAAGAGCATAATAATAAGACTATTTTGTCTCTTATACATGTAAGAGAAATGGAGAGGATTGTGAATGCAAGTGATAATTTGACATTGTTGATGAAAAAGCAAAGAGATGTTTTGAATCAAACCTTTCAAAATGATTTTTATGCTTGTAATGAGATGTTTCATGATTTTAAAAGGTTTCTTTTGGAAGGAGGTGAACAAGATGTAAAACATTTGTAGCAGTCAATGTTAGTGTTGAGCAGTGTTGGAAACAAGATGTCGGTGCAAGAGAGTGCAAAGGTCAAAGAGAGAGTGAAAAAGCATGTTGGAAAATAAGGCATAGGTTCTATAAATGCTAGTTTTTGGTTTCCAAATGGTACATGGAAATGGCGAAGATACTTGGTCCAGAGTCGACACAAGTACAAAGCAAGATTAGCTAAGAATCGCCATGGTGATAGTGCGCAAGGTGCGACAATTTTTAAGTTTCCTTTGATTAATAACCAAGGTAGGAACAAGATGGTTTTTGAAAGAATATCTTGCTGCTCTACAAATTCATAAAAATTGAAGCATGATGGTGTCAATGACAACAAGAAAAGGTCACAAGAATCAAGGAAAATGTTGACTTTTTGTGAAAAGCTCCAATTGCTGAAATTGGGAAAATTTCAGTAGATAGAGACTGGAAGGGTGGGGGAACAATACCTTCATCCACATGATCATTATTCTAATATATTTTGGGGTCCAAAAGGGTTCTAGTGGGGAGGAATGATCAGAGGCTTAGTATTTATCTCAAAAATGAAACTTCTTAGAATTGATTGGAAATCAAATGACAACAACTGGCTCGTCACCAGGAATCCAACGCAATTCATTTCATCGAAAACCAAGTTCAGATGAAGAAATTATAGCCTATTGACCGTTGTTGAAAACATGAAAATTTAAAAAAAAATTGAAGAACAGTGGCAGTTTGATGACATTGCAACCCAGTGAGAACAGAGGGAATATTCTTCAGCTTATGTCTAGTGGCACTGTGACAAGTATCACAACTGGATTCTCTAGTTTGGTTTGAAGGTGTTTTTTTTAGGATTTATCTCCTAAGGTTGAATTTAATTTTTTTATGTGGGAGGACAGCCAAACCAGGGACCGCCACATGTCCCCTCTAGTGGACCCCCTTTCCAAGGTCATGTTTGAATTTCATATGATATGGTGGTCAAAATTTAATTCATGGGTGCATTTTATTAACGTTGAATTACCTTTATGGTTGCATTTGATATATATTATATTAAACCCAAAAATCCACACCTTATATTAATCCAAGGTCCGAGTTTATTAAACATTTGTGAAGCAGTTATATTATTGGCATATTAAACAATGGTGGGAGCACGTATTGTTAAATGGACTGAAATATATATATATATATATATATATATATATATATATATATATATATATATATATTCTAAATTCCAATGTTTTATGGAGCACATATCGTATTCTGGTGGCATTCAAAGCTTGGGTTATGGTGCGAATTAAATAGTGGAAAAATATATATGAGCAGGAGCGGAGGTCGGGGTCAAACAAATGACCTCCCTCCACATAACCATGTGCCTTACCAATAGGCCATAGACATTACTTGTTATATTTTGGCAATGAGATTATATTTGAATGAATATGCAGACTTCGATGGTGGAATGGAGGGGTCTAGCCCACAGGCCAACCCTCCTCCCATATGACCTTTCCATGTGACCTTCCACCAAGCACCCAAACAAAACCCCTTAATCTGCAATTAATTCTTCATTTTCCCCATTAATATGTTGATTATGTTAATTAAACTCAAGTTTAAAATGACAGAAACTTTGGAGGCGCCCCCAAATTCGGAGGGAACTGCCATTTTGTCAGAGCTAACTGGATACTTCTCTAGATTTGGAGGATGAATCTAGGGAAAAATTAAATGATCCATATCTTGGGCAATTTTTGACCAATTTTAGCTCAAGAAGAGTCATTCCTAGCATATTCGCATGCTCTGAACACATTGAAACATATTTTATAAGTAGTGGATCAATTCTACAAGTGTTTTTATCACCTTGAATAATTTGAAGCTTAGGGACACTAGGAAGGAAGGCCATGCGTAGATCAGTTGATGGACAAATTGAGTGAATTAACAGTCATTTCTGATAGATTTCGACATTATGAACTCATTGGAGTATGTTTTAGGAGAATGTGATGCATATAAATAGAAAATTTTTCACTATTGAGCTAATAAATAGGCCCAAGCCATGGAAGTTGCACCAAGGATATGTAGCCGAGGAGGGTGAAATCCTTCATCAAAAATTTGTTTTAATATGTCAATTGTGATGATTTGCTATTCTTTATGTTGTTTTTATTCAAAATTTTAAATTCATACTTTAAATGTAGAGATATTGGACAATTGGATATGTTAATTGTAGGTTTACCCTAGGATTCAGAACCTTCATGAAGATGAAATAAAGATTCAATTTTCTTCTTTGAGGATGTAAGGATCTGCACTTGTATGGTCAGAAGCAAGGACTCAAGAATAGATAAAAAACTATAGTAATATCTCTATGCCTTGGTCAAGTTTCATTGCTGCCATTAAAAGGAAATTCTATCCCTTAGCTTACATGCAAAAGGAAATTATGGATTGGAAAAATTTTAGACAGTTGAAAGGGAAAAGTTTGCAAGATTATACTCATGAATTTAGGATAAGAGCTCTAATTTTGGGTATTAATTTATACTCTCAAGAAACTTTGTTAAAGTATGTTGGGGCTTTGCATTGTTACCTTAGGAAAAATTTTCTCATGTTTAATCACACAAACATATATGAAGCTTCTCTTCAAGCTACACACTTAGAGGCAAGAGGGAAACAAAACATAGATGAGAAAATTGAAAGTGAGGGTAAAGGAAAGGAAATTTTATATGGAAGAGGAAAGAGAAATATCTCTCTAAAAATAAATAAGGAAAACTCACATGATTTTTTTTTTCAAAGACTAGCCATGATGAAGACCATTGTTGGAAACTTCATCTAGAGTTGAAGCCAAAAAAATTGAAAGACAAAGAGAACAGTAAAATTGTTGCTATATTTGAACACGAATTAGGGTCATATTCAGGAGATCTGACAAAGATTACAGAAATGGGTTTGAAAGTTAAACATACTGCAAGTACTAGTTCTTCAAATTGTTCAAATTCTACTCTTTATGAAGATACGAGAATATAAATTTTCCATATTAGAGTTGTCCTTAAACATACCAATATTGATACACTTTTTTATAGTGGATCACAAGCTAACTTGATTTTTGAATACTTAGTTAAGAAACTTGGCCTTGACACTATTAGATATCCAAGGCCATATCATTTGGGTTGGATATGCAAGAATGCAAACTTGCATGTTACAAGGAATTGCTTACTAAGATTCGCCATTGATTCAAACATTATTCATCATGTTGAACTTGATGTGGTGCCGCTTGAGATATCAGGTATTTTATTGGGATGTACTTATCTGTATGATAGGAAAGAAGTATTTCATCGCTAGGAGAATAGGTATCACTTGTTTAATGATGGTATTGAGTACATAGTTAGAGCGCATAAGAAGAAGGCAAGTTTGTCTCTTATACATGCACGAGAATGAACATGATAGTGAATTAAAGTCAAAATTTGATATTGTTGATGATCAAATAAAGAGATGTTTTGAATCAAACCTTTCAAAAGGGTGCTTATGGTTGTAATTAGATGTTTTAGGACCTTAATAAGTTGCCTGTGAAAGGAGGTGAAAAGATGTAAAGCATTTGCAGCAGTCAACATCAATGCTGAGTAGTGTTGGAAACAAGATGTCAATGCGAGAGAGTTTAAAGGGAAAAGAGAATATTATTTTTTGGTTTCCAAAGGGTACATGGCAATGGAGAAGATACCTGGTCAAGAGTTGACACAAGTACAAAGTGACATCAACTGAGAATCGCCATGGTGATAGTGTGCAGGGTGAGACAATTTTTAATTTTCCTTTGATTAATGACCAAGGTAGCAAAAAATGGTTTCTGCAAGAATAGATTGCTACTATGGAAATTCAGAAAATTTATAGGATGACTATGTCAATGACAAAAACAAAAGTTCGTAAGAATCAAGGAAAAGAATGACTTTTTTGTGAAAATATCCAATTGATCAAATTGGGAAAATTTTCGTGGATAGAGACTGGAAGGGTGAGGGAATAGTACCCTCATACACATGCTCAGTAATCCAAGAGATTTTGGGGTCAAAAAGGCTTATAGTTTCGAGGAATGATCATAGGTTTGGTATTTAGTTAAAAAATGAAAGTGATTAGAATTGATTTGAAACTTAGCGATAATGATCGACCCATCATCGGGAATCCAATGCAACTCATTTCATTGAAAAGCGAGTTTTGATGAAGAATTTATATCATTCTGGCCATATTTTAGTAGATTTAATATTTTAAAACAAATTGCAGAATCGTGATAGGTCGATGACATGGTAGCCCAGTCAAAATGTAGGAAATATTCTTTAGTTTATGCCCAGTGGCACTGTGACAAGTGTCACAACTGGATTCACTAGTTCGGTTTGAAGGTGATTTTTTTTTTAGGATTTCGCTCCTAAGGTCTAATTCGAATTTGTTTTATGTGTGAGGAAATCCCAACCAGGGACCGGCATGTGTCCCCTCTGGTGGACCCCCTCTCGAAGGTCAGGTTTGAATTGCATATGTTATGGTCATCGAATTTTAAGTCATGGGTGCATTTTATTAAGGTTGAATTAATTTTATGTTGCAATTTGATATATACTATATTAAACCCAAATATTTCCACCTTATATAAATCCAGGGTTCAGGTTTATTAAAAATTGGTGGACCAGTTATATTATTGGGAGGGAAAATTTTAAGGATAGAAATTTATCCTAAAGATTACAAAGCTTGGTGAATATTACTAATCCATAATATGAAAACTATAAAATTCTTGGTGATATTTTAGTAAAAATATTAAAACTTCTAATGATTTTATATAGTCTCTATAAAATTTGTTGAGTTTTAAGGGAAATTTTTTTTTTTCTTATAAAATTTGGGCGAATCGATTTTAGGAAAAAATGGAAATTGGCGAATCCTTTTTTTGGAAAAAACATGGAAAATTAGCCCATTGACGAATATTAGCCCCTAAAATTTTCCTTGATTATTAGCGGATTAAGCAATGGTGGGAGAATGTATTATTAAATGGACTGAAAAATATATATTTTTCATATTCTAAACTCAAATGTTATATAGAGCACATATCATATTTTGGTGGCATTCAAACCTTGGGTTATGGCACGAATTAAATAGTGGAAAAATATATATGACCAAGAGCAGAGGTTAGGGTCGAACCCATGACATCCTGCCACATAATCGTGTGCCTTACCAATAGGTCGCAGGCAGTACTTTTTATATGTTAGCCACAAAATTATATTTGAATTCATATGCGGACTTCAATGGTGGAATGGAGGGGGCCAACCCTCCTCCCATATGACCTTTTCACGTGACCTTCCACCAAGCACCCAAACAAAACACGCTCAATGCATAATTAATTCGTCATTATCCCCATTAATCCATTGATTAAGTTAATTAAGCTCAAGTTTAAAATGGCAGAAACTTTCGAGGTGCCACCGAAATTCAGTGGGAACTTCCATTTTTTCGGAGCTAACTGGAGTCTTCTCGAGATTTGGAGGAGGAATCTAGGGAAAAATTAAATGATCCATATCTTGTGAAATTTTCGACCAAATTTGGCTTGGGAAGAGTCATTCCTAGTAGATTGACATGCTCTGAACACATTGGGACAGGTTGCAGAGGCAATGGAGAAATTCTACAGGTGGCCTAGATCAACTAAAGGCCAAATAGAGTGAATAAAAAATTATTTCTGATAGATTTTGACATTCTGAACTCATGGGAGTATGTTTTAGGAGAATTTGATGCATGCATATAGAATTTTTTGCACTATTAAGCTAATATAGAGGCCCAAGCCATGGAATCTAGACCAAGGAGATGTAGCCCAGGTGGGGTGAGCTCGTTCATCAAAACTCTATTTTAATGCATCCATTGTGATGGTTTGTTGTTATTTATGTTTTTTTTATTCATCATTTTAAATTCATACTTTGTGCTCTTGAATTCACTCACAAAAACTTAGTTAAATTTCTTGTTTGACAAAAATAACCAACAATGGAACATATGTACCTCAAGCATAAGATCAACAAGTAAATTTTAAATCTAAGGTTTAAATTATCACAGAAAACAAGGATTCATAATTAGACCATTTTCCCCTTTCATTTTTGGATTAAGCCCTTGACACTCTTACCAGAAAGAAATATTTTTCTTTCCTAGATGGGTTCATTAGATATAATCAAATTCAGATTTCCCCTGAAGATCAAGATAAAATTATGTTCACCTTGACGTGGGAAATGTTTGCATATTGAGTTTTATCATTCTGGTTGTGTAATGCACCAACCACTTTTCAAAGGGAAATTCTTAGTATTTTTTCTGATTTAATAAATGAGGGACTAAAACTGTATATGGATGAATTTACCCCTTATGGTAATTATTTTAAACAAGCCTTGCACAATCTTGAGAGGGTTCTTGCACGATGTAGAACTACCAGGTTATGCCTTAGTCACGAAAATTTTCATATGATGATGACAAAGGACGTGTTTTTGGGATATTTTATTTCCGTTACACACATTCAAGTAGACCCAACTAAGATCAAGGTAATTCTTAAACTCTCTACTCCTCAAACATAGACAAAGGTACGTAGTTTCCTCGGTTATTTTGCTTATGAATTTTGTTTTGTAGAATTTTTTTAAAAAATTGTAGCACCTCTATATGTATTGACTGGATATGTGGAATTTGAGTGGACTATTAGATGTGAGACTTCTTTTGCATACCTGAAAATGTTGGTCTCAACAACTCCTATGTTGCAAGGACCAAACTGGAATATTCCATTCCATATATCCTTAGACGCATCATATATGGCGATAGGATCAACCCTCAAACAACAAGAGGATAAAAAAACATTATGCCATTTATTACATCAAAAACAATCTTACGTCGATTGAGTTAAATTATATTATGATAGAAAAATATTTTTTGGCCATTGTTTATGTCATAAATAAATTTATCCATTACATAATAGGATATCAAGTTTTTTTGGTACACTGATCATATCCTCTCATTCGTTATTTAGCTAGCAAACCTGTTATCAATGGTAGAATAACTCGTTTGTTAGTGTTGTTGCAAGGTTTCGACATTACTATAAAAAAATCTATCTTTTTATACACTAGAAGATGGAAGTTTAAAGCTAGTTTTGTTTCTTGATGTAAATGATAGTCACCATATAATCTATATTTTTAATATAAATTATTTATTTTATTAAAAAAATTAATATTAAAATATAATTATAGAAATTTTATTAATCCACTTAATAATAAAAACATCAAAACTTATAAATTTTATAAGAAAAAGTCTTACTATACAGAGAGTAATATGTATATAAAATAAAATAAATATTTAAATAATTTTAAAAATATTTTAATTAATATATATATTTAAATTTATTTAAGAAAATTGTAATAAATTTATAAAAATTCTTTAAATATTAAATATTGTGCTAATACATATTAATTATCTCCCATTAATAAAATTTATTTCCAAAATATAATAAATTTTATAAAATATTTTTAAAATATTAAATTTATTAAATTTTAATAAATATTTAAATTTATGTTAAACATATTTATTTATTAAATATAAAATAACACAGATATATATAAATCTACATTAAACATGCTTATTTATTAAACATAACATTTAATATATTTATTAAACTTGAAATTATAGCTGTTGTTTTATTTTTATCAATTATATTTGATAATAAATATTTCAAATTATAATATTGAATACATAGTTATTATTAAATATCATATTTTTAAGATTTAATAATAAGATTTTAAAGATTTATTGATATCAAAAAATAAATAAAATTATAATTTTGAATTTATTAATTTTTTTATTTTTTATTAAAAAAATTAACATCAAATATAATTATCAAATTATCAAATTAATATTTATTTAAATTTATGAAATTTATTTTGAAATAAATATTTCTATATAATATTTTAATTTAAAAATAAATATTCATAATTTAATTCATTAATGAATAATCCATATAATTATATTTACATAGGTTTTAGCACACTTACAGAATGAATAAGATTATATATATATATATGAGAAAGATAAATAGATATACATTTTAGAGAAATATATATCATTTTCAAATATATATATATGGACTAGCTACAATGAGGGATTTATCAAAAGGGGAGGTCTCTACCATATAACTTTATACCCAAAAAGGAGTCGTAGACCACTTGGTTCCAAAATCTTAAAATGAATACATACTAGCAAAATCACGTTTACCAATGTGATTGATATACGCGGATAATCCTGTATAAAATATATCTACAACCACATACACCAATGTCTTTTCCACAGACACATATAAACCACCATCACATGTGTATTTGGTATCACATGTATATTTGGTTAAAGACAAATATTTGTAATTAGTAATAACTATATAAATAACAATAGCCCTATTATTTTATATTTATATAATTATATTTATTATATAATTGAAATTGTTGGTATAAGGATTAATGCTATGTTGAAATTGATGATTTTATTATTTTATATCATTATTTAATAAATTGAAAAAAAGGATTTGTCAATTATTTTTGGATATTCAATAGTTTTTATAGTTAAAAAAATTTAATTTTTATTATAAAAATAAAAAATGTGAGAATTCAATCCTTTCATAAATAGAAGAAAACTATATTAATATTAAAACATAATTTTAGAAATATGATTTAAAAGATATTATGAAAACCTAATATATATTATTATAATATAATAATAGTAGTATAAACTGAAATATTACTATAATATAAGTGATTGAAGTAATTAAAAAAAAATATGATGGTTTACCATACTAATTGTCTACTTATAAATGAATGTGAGACAAAGATAGTCTCCTTTATCTATAGATTCCTAATTAAAGTTTTATGAATTAGTGCTTTAAACTTCACTTCATCTTGTTCCTGCTTTTTTCACAAATTATTTATTGTGTAAGTTTCAATTTCTTTTTTTGGTTCATGACATTAAATTTGACAAATGGCATAGTAAATAATTAAAATTTTAAAGGAGTTTGTTAATCTAATGCGGAATTGTTTAATTTTTTCTATAAATTTTTTCAATATTATTGATTATACAATGTTAATCTTCCAACATTTTGAAAATGAATTCAGTGCTTTTATGATGAAAGAGATAACCAAATACATTGTTTTAATTTTTACATAGAGTGTTTGATAATACACACCTGACTCTTTTATTAAAAAGTTTCATGATGATTGTTTATATTAAATTTAATATTAAAATATAATATAATAAAATATAATATTTTTAAAAAAATTATAACTTAATATTATATAAACTATATTAAAATTTAAAACCTAAAATATATAATTTATATTAGAATTTAAAATTGAAAATTGAAAAGCAGATTATAACTTAAAACCATTATTTTCTTTTATAAAATGATCTTAATATTTTAGCAGTTTGATAAAAATGTGATCAATGAAAGCCAATGAATAGAGAGCACATATATTTGTTCCATTAGGATTTTTGAAAATAATAATTTTAAATTGTAACACATGGGAATCCAACATTTAAATGCACCCAAGTTTCAATAATGTAAGTTTTAGCATTTATATTTTTAATTTGATTTTGCTAATCTTCATACTTGGTAACAAATAACTTGTATAGTAAATTTTTAATAGTGTTTTGTAAAAAAATAATTTAAGTAAGGTTTAAACATATGATTTAGATATGCAAGAAAGTTAGTGGTGTGAATTTCATCCATTAATGTGATGGCAACGACGAGCATATACTAACATTTTTTTGAAGTTTACATCATCGAATCAAAAAAATTAATAAAGAAAATAATTAAAGTAGCCAATTCCAACAGGGGGTACGCCTATCGGCGTAATTAACATTACCTGCTTCAATAGGATCAAGAAAAAGTTTGTGGAATGAAAATTCCAAGCCTTCGCAGCTAGACTGAACTTCTCTAAGATATCTAATAGCTAGGATGATGCTCTGCAGCCAAGCCATAGCGTTTACTAAGAAAATGGATTAGTGCACGAACAAGCTACTCCATATATTGAATTATTTAGTTCATATATCAGCTTATTTGCAGAGCACATAATCTCCTAGTGTGTTTCATATCTGATTCTAATTCCACATACATTAAATGCACGATGCCTGCAGATTCTGTGTTGACTTACCCAAGCAAAATCCTGTTACACGATTCATGACCCTTGCACGAACGGAAATTGATAGAACGTATCTATGGTTTGGTGTTATTTATTAAATGGTAAACTTTTGAGAGAAGCAACCCTTAAATATATTTCAAAAGGTAATTAATTAAAGTTTTATTTTAAATTTTAGATATAAGATTTTTGTGATATAAAATATAGTTTAGTTTTATGTTTTCAAGTGGAAAAGTTAATCAATATTTATGAATAAATAGTATGGATGAATTATCGTATGGAGATAGCTATTAAAATATACCTGTTAATGAATTAGGTAATTAGTTAATAAATTATTTATGGGAATAAAATTAAATTAAATTGTTAGAAAATATTTAATAAATACCTTAATTTCAATAAATAAACTTTAAATAATACCCATTTTTTCCATAAATAAAAAGTTATTATAATAATGATAAAAAGGAAATTATAATATAATCATTTTTAAAAATCTTTAAAAAATCTGGGAAATTAGAAGTATATATTTTTGTATCAAATAAATTAATGTAAAAAATAAGGATAAAGGGTAATAAAACAAGATCAAAATAATAATGAAAATATTATAATAATAAGTATATAGGCTTAAGAATATTAATAAAAAACAAAGAAATTGTTGGAGGATTTTAAATAAAGCAACTAAAAAAATAAGAAAAATAGAAGGAAAAAAAATAAAATAAAAAAAACTAATGCACTAAGAATCTAAGCTAGAGGTTAAGGGGTCACATAGAGAGAGCCAAAGTACAATGTTTACTCAATTTCCAACCATCATCTCTATTGAGATTCTTCTTAGCATGTTTGTCAATCTCAATAACAGCTATAAGCTTCCTATGGTGGAATGGTGGAAATGATCAGCCCTAGCAATTACCTTGAAATACTCAATACATACATGGTGACAATATTTTTTTTCACAAGAGATGATGTGCGGGAACGATTGTGCTTTCACATGTTCTGTAAGAGATGATGTGCAGGAACGAGAACGATTGTGCCTAATGTCTACAACATACCCTTAGATTCTCTTCTTAATGGATCAACATGTTTCTCCAATATAAGGAATACCACACGAACCAGGAACCAAGTATACCCCTTTCTTATGTTTAAGATTGTCAAGGTCATTAAAAAACGAGAGAAAAATTATATCTTAAAAATAAATAAATAATTTTTTTATCAAATTGATCACTTGATAAAAAATTAATTTTATACCACTACATTGATTTCAATGAACATATCCATGCAATCCATCGCACAACCATGACCATATTTATCATCAAAACCATTATCATATTTATCAAAACCTTAAAAATAAACCAACCAGAATTTAAGAAATTAAAACATTGATGAAGATTACAACTAGTGAAATTATGGAGAAGTGAAATTATAGAGACATTTGTATTGTAATTTTAATAAAAAATATGATAAAAATTAAATTTAAAATAGTCTATTGAAATTTATAACCAAATACTCTCAAAAACAGAAAAATTAAATTAAAGCTTAAATTTAAAATACACTCTTAAAATTTATATCCAAATACTATCTGAACTAAAATAAAAACACAACTTAAATTCAAATATAGTACTTCACAAGGTAAAATATAAATTATGGAGAAGTGAAATTATAGAGACATTTGTGTTGTAATTTTAATAAAAAATATGATAAAACTTAAATTTAAAATATTCTATTGAAATTTATAACCAAATACTCTCAGAAACAGAAAAATTAAATTAAAGCTTAAATTTAAAATACACTCTTAAAATTCATATCCAAATACTATCTTAACTAAAATAAAAACACAACTTAAATTCAAATATAGTACTTCACAAGGTGAAATATTTAAAATTCACACTTTCATCAAATAAAATTCAAAATCCTGAGCATAAACACAGAATGCAGTTTATAAGATAAAATTCAAAATCCAGGAAATCGTTTGTTCTTGGAATTAACATGCTGTGCTCTGAACGTTCGTTTTTTCACTGTCCTAAAGAAAACCGATTGCAATTTCTCAGAAAAATATGAAACGTTCCAAAAGAAATGCTATTCCAGTAATCCTCTACTCTTGAAAATCTAAACAGAACTGCACAGGAGGCCAATGAAAATTTAAAACAATCACAACAAATATGAGCTGAATCCAGCTTTCCCAATTGCAATTTCTGGTGTCACAATGCAACTTCTCCAGGTAGACATGCGCATGGTCAAATCAAAGGGGTTATGAGTTTCATTAAAGGTGGTCAAATTAAAGGATCCACAAGCTTTATTTACAAACAGAGTACGATCAATACCGGTGCTAATTAATAACCATTGGAATAATCAAAGGTGCCAGGGAATTTGGCCAAATCAAACCTCAATCCGACAAGAAAAGCTGTTGTAGAGATTTTGTGGTTGGCCATTTTCATTTTGGAAACGAACAAAACAGGTGGAAGCAACACCCTTTTGCATTATATTAATTGAGCCAAGGTTTTGAAAATAAGCATAACAGTAGTGGGCAGAAAAGTATTACCGTTGTAAGCACCTCTCTTCCATGATATTAATTGGGCAACGTTTTGAAAATAAGGATAAAGTTGACAGACCGGCAATGTTACCTACTTTGATTTGTTCGAAAGAAATTGACTTGTCAAACAAGTTATCAAAACAATTTAATTAATAAATCTTTTATGACCATTAATATTAAAATGAATAAAAAAATATATTATAATAATTAATATTATTATGCAATTACATACTTTATCTGTACACATATGAGATTACTTCTATCATTAAAAATTTTTCCATATGTTTAACTAGTATTTATATTAATTTTAAAAATTATTTTAATTAGATATATAATCCATTAAATATCACGTTTAATTTTCATTTTAATTAAATATATATTTAAATTTATTTTAAAAAATATGATATATATATATATATATATATATATATATATATATATATATATATATAATTTTTATTTCATAAATTTCAATTAATATTTAGATTTTTATTTCATAGATTTCAATTAATATGAAAGTTTATGATTTTGTCTATTTTTATGTATTTTTCTTCCAATATTAACATTTTTTTGGATACATGAATTACTATTATTAAATGCATTTATATTGAAAATATTTAGACGACATAATTTAATTTATAAATGAAATGATTTTTCCATAATATTTTTTCTTGTTAATTTTTATGATTTTGGTTATTTTTATCTATTTTTCATCCAATATTGACTACTTTTGGATACATGAATTAATATTACTACATGAATTTAAAATGAAAATATTTAGATGACATATTTTAATTTATAAATAAAATGATCTTTTTCATAATATTTTTTTGGTTAATTTTGAATATTTTTAACAAATTGAGTTTAAATTATTTAATTTGTAGAATTCAAGAGCCACATGATTTTTTTTTAATGTTTTTGAATCTATTTATGCATTTTCTCTTAAAATTGGACTGCCAAATTCAAAAAAATTATTTCTCCTAAGAACAGCTAAGAATCACCATGGTAATAGTGTGCAAGGTGAGAAAAATTTTAAGTTTCCTTTTATTAATAACCAAGGTAGGAAAAATATGGTTTCTGCAAGAATATCTTGCTGCTCTGCAAATTCATAAAATTTGAAGCATGACAGTGTCAATGACTGCAAGAAAAGATCACAAGAATCAATGAAAATGTTGGCTTTTTCTAAAAAGCTCCAATTGATGAAATTGAGAAATTTTCAGTGGATAGAGACTGGAATGGTGGGGGAATAGTATCCTCACCCACATGATCAATAATCCAATATATTTTGGGTTCCAAAAGGCTTCTAATGGGTAGGAATGATCAAAGGCTTCGTATTTAGCTCAAAAATGAAACTGCTCAGAATTGATTGGAAACTCAATGACAGCGACTGGATCATTGTCACGAATATAACACAATTTGTTTCATCGAAAACCAAGTTCGGATGAAGAAGTTCTAGCCCGTTGACCGTTGTTCAGAACAGACAAATTTTAAAAAAAAATTCAAGAAGAATGACAAGTTGATGACATGGCAGCCCAGTCAGCACACAGGGAATATTCTTCAGCTTATGTCTATTGGCACTATGACAAGTATCACAAATGGATTCGCCAGTTGGGTTTGAAGGTGAATATTTTCTAGGATTTATCTCCTAAGATTGAATTCGATTTTTTTATGTGGGAGGATAGCCCAACCAGAGACCGCCATGTGCCCCCTCTAGTGCACCCCCTCTCCAAGGAAATGCTTGAATTTCATATGATATGGTGGTCGAATTTTAATTCATGGATGCATTTTATTAAGGTTGAATTACCTTTATGGTCGCATTTGATATACATTATATTAAACCCAAAAATCCACACCTTATATTAATCCAAGGTCCAAGTTTATTATACATTTGTGGAGTGGTTATGTTATTGGCAGATTAAAAAATGGTGGGAGCATGCATTATTAAATGGACACACACACACACACACACACACAGATATATATATATATATATATATATATATATATATATATATATATATATATATATACTGTCTCACTCTCTATCGGTCCCCCATTTTCGCCATCGAACTCGCATATGCATTCAAACATAATTTCATTTTCAAAAATATAACAGTGACGCTGTGGCCCAGGCTGGTAAGGCTACCAGGCTATGTGAGTGAGTCATGGAGCGATTCCCCGACCTCTCGCTTCCACCACAATATATATTTTTACACTATTTAATTCGGACCATAACCCAAGGTTTGAATGCTGTTCAAATATGATCATATTTCAGCAGCATTCAAACCTTGGGTTATGGTCTGAATTAAATAGTGTAAAAATATGTATGAGCAGGAGCAGAGGTCGAGGTGGAACCCATGACTTCCCTCCACATAACCGTGTGCCTTACCAATAGGCCACAAGCAGTACTTGTTATATTTTTGAAATGAAATTATATTTGAATGCATATGCATACTTCGATGGTGGAATGGAGGGGACCAGCCCGCGGGCCAACCCTCCTCCCATATGACCTTTCCACGTGACCTTCCACCAAGAGCCCAAACAAAACCCGCTTAATGCATAATTAAGTCATCATTATCCCCTTTAATCCATTGATTAAGTTAATTAAACTAGAGTTTAAAATGACATAAAATTTGGAGGCACCACCAAATTCAGAAGGAAATGCCATTTTGTTGGACCTAACTGGATACTTCTCCAGATTTGGAGGAGGAATCTATGGAAAAATCAAATGATTCATATCTTGAGAAATTTGTTACCGATTTTACCTCAAGAAGATTCATTCCTAGCATATTCGCATGCTATGAACACACAGGAACATGTTTTAGAGGTAGTGGATCAATTCTACAAGTGTTTTTGTCACCCTGAATAATTTTGAAGCCTAGGGCCACTAGGAAGGAAGGCCATGCCTAGATCATTTGATGGCCAAATTGAGTGAATTAACGGTCATTTCTGATAGATTTTGACATTATGAACTCACTGGAGTATGTTTTAGGAGAATTTGATGCATGTAAATAGTAAATTCTTCACTATTTATCTAATAAAGAGGCCCAAGCCATGGAAGCTGGACCAAGGAGATGTAGCCGAGGAGGAGTGAAATCCTTCATAAAAAATATTTTTTAATGGATCAATTGTGATGGTTTTCTATTATTTATGTTATTTTTGTTCAACATTTTAAATTCATACTTCATGCTTTTCAATTCACTCACAAAAACTTAGTTAAATTACATGTTTAACACACATAAGGAACAAGGAAACATATGTACCTCAAGCATAAGATTGGCGAGAAAGTTTTATATCTGAGGTTGAAATTAGTATTAAAAAATAACATTCATACTCAGATCAAGTTGGTACCAAATCCTGGTTGAAAACTTTGGTCGAAAGGAAAGGTTATTTTCTTGATAGTTGCTTGAAGTTTTGTGCAAGTTTAATGGTTGCAAATTTATGATGCTAACAAGGTTAAAATTGCAAAAAGGTGAAGGTAAATTGTTGGTTGCAAGTATTGAGATTAGGACCAGAATAAGGATAGCTAGAAGAGAACCATCTTCACCCAAAGTTCCACT
The DNA here is from genome assembly GCA_034641835.2 of Pinus albicaulis. Lineage (NCBI taxonomy): Eukaryota > Viridiplantae > Streptophyta > Pinopsida > Pinales > Pinaceae > Pinus > Pinus albicaulis. The sequence goes on from CM076577.1 coordinate 910,995,111, forward strand.
CATAGCTACACTTGAGACACCTCCGGTTTTGTGTCAAGAAGCTAAGATTGAAGAGGTACAAGTTGTACAAGAATTTGAGTTGATTGAAGAGGTAAAAGCATCAAAAGTTGAGATTGAATCCATATGAATTATGTCAGGTGTTGGAGAGACTCAAGGACATTCAGAAGAGGATGATGTCAAGGGAGACTTCAATGAGATAAAGAGGATGGTTAAAATTATGTTTGATACATTTAGTGTTGGGATGGAAAGAGAAGGTTCTAAACCTCCACATGGAGGAGTAACTTCAGATGATAAGAAGGATGAAGAGAAGAGTTCAAAGGGTAGTGGAGGAAAGCCACCTCCATCTCCACCATCTTCATCATCCTCATCATCTCCATCAACATCATCTTCCACTTCCACCAAAAAAATCACCTACACTCACTCAAAAGCCAAAAAAGGAAGGACACCCTTACCCAAACTAGATGTCGAATTTGAGATTCCAATGTATAATGGAGAGATAAATGTAGAAATATTGGAAAATTGGATATGTCAATTATAGGTGTACTGTAGGATTCAGAACCTTCATGAAGATGACATAAAGATTCAATTTGCTTCTTTGAGGATGTAAGGATCTACACTTGTATGGTGGGAAGCAAGGACTCAAAAAGAGATAAAAAAACTACGGTAAGATCTCTATGTCTTGGTTAATTTTTATTGTTTCCATTAAAGGGAAGTTCTATCCCTTAGCTTACATGCAAAAGGAAATTATGGATTGGAAAAATTTTAGATAGGTTAAAGGGAAAAGTTTGCAAGATTATACTCATGAATTTAGGAGAAGAGCACTAATTTTGGGTATTAATTTATACTCTCAAGAAATTGTTTTAAATTATTTTGGGGGTTTGCATTGTTACCTTAGGAACACTTTCCTCATGTTTAATCCCACAAACATAGATGATGTTTTTGTTCAAGCCACACACTTAGAGGCAAGAGGGAAACAAAACATAGATGAGAAAAGTGAAAGTGAGGGTAAAGGAAAGGGAAATTTTTATGGAAGAGGAAAGAGAAATAGCTCTATAAAAAGATGTTAGTATGAATCCTTTGTCGAAGTGTACGAAAAAGGACCACTTTAGCTACACATAAATAATAGTCCTAACGACAAAAGTGGCTGCCAATATCTTCAGATCTGCGGTTAGTTGAACAAGAAAAGAGCTGCAAAAAACTAGATCTATGCATGGAAAGACATTAAGCAGTAAAAACAAGGGTTTTCTCCATATACCAATAGACAAGACAAGAACAATTTTTGAAAGAATTTTTATATTAATCGGGCACCTGGGAGGAAAACAAGAAGGCGTATCCAATTCTCCTCAGTGGGATGGGTTCTTGGAAGTCCTCAGCACTTCAGATCTAATATTTCTCTCTCTTGTTGGTGTAGAAAACCCACACAAAGAATAGAACTCAAAGGGAGCTCACACAGCAAATGGTAGAAAAAAGTGACCAAGTGTATAGATCCGGAGTGATCTAATGGGCAACAAAAGGTGAAGAATGGTAGGAAAAACCCTCCTATTTATAACAAAATATTGGGTCATTCTAGATCTTGGTGCATGATTAAAATAATGTTAACCAAATCTAGATCCACCTTTTATGGAATATTTTATTATATTTTTTGGAGGGAAAGGGTCTTTGACTTGGGTCAAATCCCTCGATTAGTCAAAAATAAATAAATAAATGATTTATTTATCTTTTTAAGGAAGTGGTTGGAAGATAATCAAATAAATAATGATTTATTTAATTATTTGTGGGTGATTTGGTCATATTTAACAAGGAATATTATCTAAATAAGATTTAAATAATTATTCCTAGAAAATAATAAGATAAATAGGGGTTTATCTAATTAATTTCTTTGTTTTTGGGTTAAACATGACTGGGAATAATAATTAAATTATGGTTTAATTAATTATTCCATGAGGAAAATCAAACAAATATAGGTTTGTTTAATATTTCCTTTTGTGGTTTCCTGTTTGGACCATAAACGACCTAATAAATGTGGTTTATTAAGTTATTTAACATAGTGAAGGAAATTTTACTTAGGGTAAAATTGGTCTTACATGGTATACTTAGGTCCATCTAATGATAATAGGTTAGATGACCAAAAAATGGTGTAACAGATTGCCCCCCAGCGTGCGAGTGTTAGGAGCAAATCGTATGACCGAAGTATGTTGTAAGAACTCAATCACTAGACAACAAAAGGGAAGTCAGAGAGCGAAATGCAAGGTAGATAGTGTGCTGAAGAACTAGACCCTGAGGAGATGAGACTCGCAGGTGCAACAAGTCTTTTTTTATGAGAGGGTACCTGTGCTGAAGGCAGTGGGGGAGGCATACCTATGCCTGCCCAGACAAAGTACAAAAGAATAGTGTGTCCAGTAAACAAGGGACCGAACCATAGAGTACAGCTGGCATAATCATGAGCCAGATAAAAATACAATGAAGAATCCCACATACATGATGTGCCTGGGATAACAACCAGGACTGGTACAATAATATCTGAGTACATGAGATAAATACAACCCAAATGCCCCTTGTGAATGGGGAAGGGCTCAAAAAATCTGACTGATACATCCAAATCAAAGAGGCGCTGCAAGTGGCTAAGGCCAACATCATCAAATATCTGGAGCTGCATCGAAGGTTGCAAGGAAGAGGTCATCCGGGCATGTGGGGGGCTACTTGCAGGGCCACCCCCTCATGAGGGTTGAGACATCTCACACACACCCAGGAATCGTCAAGAGCTACTGTTGTATCACTGAACCATCAAGTATACGGATCTCGGTCATGCTGAAAGGAGCTGGAGAAATAATCAAGTCAAAGGGAAAGGAGAGATCCCTTTGCCTGATTCGAGGCACCGAACAAGAGTGGAAGCTGGAACCAAGGTACACCACCCTCTAGACCTGGCTTCTGGAATGAATGAGCTGATTTCGACAGAAGGAGGTTCGCCATAGGTGGGGCAATGAGATATCCTCAACCAAGGCACGAGAGAAAATAGTGGAGTGACGGACAGACTGACACTAATGATGATAGTGAAATGGAGAGGAATGAGTAGCGAATGGACGACTTCCCTTGTTAGAGCATAAATGGCATGAATGACATGGCAGCAACTGACACAATATCATAAGGGATTAGGGACAGTGGGACTAAAGGTCATAATGTGCGACGCAAGAGAGAGACCAAGAAATGAAGGATGGAGGGCTATAGCGGGGTACAAAGGGACTCGGGATAGACTCCATGGATGCGATGATGACTCAACTTGGATGCTCTAAACAAGGGCGACTCGATGGTGCTGCCACACAATAAAGGCCCCATGGGGGACCAGGAAAACATGAGTACAATATGGGAAATCATGACAAAAATCGACACGAACAAAGACAAGTAAGGAGGTGAAGTGGTGCCCCGAGTACAAGTGTCGCAGGTGAGGAAATTCGATTTTAATGAGAGGTGAAGTGACCCTTCTTGGACAAAATGTGTCCTGGTGAATTATAAAATCATAAAAGACTAACAGATACCCATTTGAGGGCTTGGTGAGATCTTTCCAACGGTGCAGACGGTTTGTCAAACGGGGCTACGGTGTGGTCGCAGCAGTCGAAAGAAGAAACAGGGGTTCTCTTTTAATAAGGCAGTTTTCCCTCCAAATTCACTCATTTGCTATTGTTGCTGTGGTGAATGTAGAGAGGAGAGAAGGCCCTAAATATTGCGGCGAGCGTAGCGGACAAACCAACCATTGGAATCAAGATCCGTCAGTTGCAGGTAAGAGGCCTAACCTTACTCTTTCATTTTGATGGATTGAAAGTTTAGTTTAGGGCCCAAAATCCCAGAAACAGACCCTCCTTCATCTCCACAGCCGGGTCGCACTTTTTGGGCCAAAAAGTGCGACCTGGGATGCAGGTTTCAGGGCAAAACCTGCGACTTGGTCCAGAACTGGGTAGAAAACTGCGACCTGGGAGATGAGGGGGTTTTGGTGCTGTTTTATGGCTGAGAGTTGGGTTTTTGTGTTTGGTAATGGTATTCCCAATCTGTATGCTGAAAAAGATGATGTTTCTGTGTAGGTATGGCAGATTTACGGGTTAACTGGAGAGAGAGAGACCTGGGTACATTACGGGCAGAGATCCAGGCGGATCAGGGTGTCCGTCGTGTGTTGGCCAGGTTTGGGGTTCTAAAGTTTTTGGAGAACCCGTTGATGAGAGCAGGGGAGCCCTTGTTGGCCCGGCTTATCAGTTATTGGGATCCAAAGCATGAGGTTTTTGTAGTGCAGGGGCACAGGATCGAACTGACAGTCCAGGATGTATATTTCCTGACGGGTCTCCCACCACTGGGGATGGTGAGAAATATGCAGCCAGTATTACCACGGGGGTGGCATATTATGGAGTTTGTGGAATGACATTGTCGACGGGGTCTCCAAGTCAAGGGGACAAAGATATCGATCGGGGATCTAGAGAGGCTAGAGACCCGTGTAGTGGCCATAGCGATGCTGCGTATCTTGGGCAACCAGGCGTTCCATCACATCACCGGGGGGCAGATGATGCTTGTGGAAAGTGTGTTGAGCGGGACCTACTATGGGTGGGCCCAAATGAAGCTGCTGTCGTTAAAACGACAGTTGTCGCTCTGCAAGCGACAAGTGAACCACGATTGCTCGTATGGGACTTTATTGTGCGCCTTCTTCTTTGAGAAGATCCTGACCTTGCAGCCTCGTATAAAGCTTCCAGATGGGGGCCCGAGAGAGCCTAGGATGCGCCGATGGGGGTGGCTACTGTGTAGAGGAGGAGGAGGGGCGGTCGGGCGAGTGTTTCGACCTGAGTTTTTTGCCCATTGGGATCAGATGCCGTTATACATAGACGACTATCCCTATAGTGGGATGAGTTATTGTGGACATCTAGACCTGCCACTTCCACCTGGTCGAGTCTAGGGGCCCGATGGTAAGTGACAGATTGCTATTCTTGTATGGGCATGTTACAGTTTTTTGAATAGTAGCTAGGGTACTGATTCATGTACTGTTGGTATCTAGATATAGCGCCGGTAAAATCGGTCGGATATATGGGACGACCGGCAGCATCTGGAGCTACAGGTCTGAGTGGGTCGAGAGTAGCGCATAATGAGGATGCGACCACCCTTCTGGAGGACATCTGCCGTAGATGTGAAAGGTTGTTGACTGGAGTATCAGAGCGTGGGTGGCAGGATTTAGATGACCAATACATAGAGCCATGTGTTGGTCTACCCTCAGAATGGCGAGGTGTCATGCGGCGCATGGCGATGGCCGGTCAAGCGGTGTGTGATCTACAGGCTGCAGGGGTAGAGCCATTGGCTCGGGATCCTCCAGATAGTGATTAGGTGTGGGGCATGTGGTGCCCCCTAGTGTGTATGTAGGGGCAGGTGGTGCCCCCAGTTTTGAGTTTTTTGTAACATGCTATGGGCATGTCGTATGTATCAGAGTAGATGGACTCTAAACACATGTTTTTGCGACACATATTATGGATATGCATTGTTTTTAATGATTATGAATGTTATTGTCTTGTATGAAATGCGTGTGATAAATTCCAATCTAGAACATGGTTTGCAATACTATCTACATAGTGATTCTGTTCTCGAGGTACATGATTGAAAGTTATGGTGTCAAATGCACGTATCAAGAGTTTCACTCGTAAATAGCGTCTAAACAGCACAGGGTTATGCACACGATAAACACCATTTAGTTGCATGACAAGAAGTAGGGAATCCAATTGAACATGCCGATGGAGGATGCAATGAAAGAGGGCATTGGCTAAGAGACCACACACTGCATCATAGTCGGCCTGATTGTTGGTGGCAGAACCAATGCAGACCCCGTCGGAGAGAACAAGGGCATGCAAGGGGGTGAAGATGGCCCAACCTTCTGAGGCTAGATTCCAGGAGTAACGACTTGCACCATCAGCGTAACCGATAAAAGGTGTGGACGGGGGGTCCTGTGGAATGGTGTTACAAGACAACAAATGAGGGGAGGAGAGGCAATGACGGCAACGTGAGTGTACAGAAGACATCGAGCAGCAACTGCGGGAGGGAGTGCAAGGAGCAGGATGACTATGAATCATATACAAATTGGAGGGTGGTATATGAGGGCTATCGGAAGTATGGGGAGGACTCGGGCTGCTGAGGTCAACAGAAATATGGGTGGAGTGATCTCGTGTATGGGTAGAAAAAAGGTGTTCAGGCAACACAACAGGGAAGGATGTAGGGGGACTGGGCTCCAAGTGTCTCGCAGAGGAGGATAGGTAAAGAATGGTTGTAGTAGACTCCGTCATCTGAACATCAAGGGGGGGGAATGTCGATGGGAGCGGGGGGATCCTCAGGCTGGCTTGAAGCATATTGCGCGAGGATGGGAGAGGTGGATTGATTTTGTTCAACCTCATACTCTCGGATTACCTCTAAAGAGGCGTGGTAATGCGTCAGGTGAGGACAATGGTGGGAGTAATGGCCATGGATACCGCACAAAGCACAGGGTTTGTTGGTGCGGAGAGTCTTGGGGTTCTTGGTTACGGACGAAGAAGGAATGGAGGCTTGAGGGACCGTAGACTCGGGGAACGCAACTTTAACCATGGGTTGAATACGGGGGATCTCGGGACAAACATGAGTGGAATGACCGGCGACATCACACAACGCACAAGGCTTAGCGGGCGGAGGAGGGGTCGGGTCAGTCATGGTGGTCTTGTCTTTGGGTGCCCCCTTGCGGGATTTGCCTTTCTTCCTGGCAGCCGTCGCGATAGGAGAAGGGTCCTGTGAAGGTGATGGGGGCGCAGTGGCAACGGCGGAAGCGAGGGGGACCAGTTGGACCCATGTCAAAGCCATGTAGGGTTTGGGGTGACCAGGAGGGGTAGCGGCTGGGGGATCAAGGTACCAAACCGGTATGCCCAAGGTCAAGTTAGGGAGAGAGAGGGTGGCCATGATGGGGACAGAATATACTCCGGGAGGGGGAGCCAGGAAAGGGATCTGCCCAGCAGGGTAATGACCAGGAGGGATAGCTCTGAGATGGTTAAGGCCAGGGGGAACCGATCCAGGAGGATAGAGGGGTTCAGGGATACCAGCTATAGGGGGAGGGCCAGAGAGAAGAGGTCCGGCTGGTTGAGATGAATGGCTAGGAGCGGGTTGTGGAGGGCGAGGGGGAGGTTGCGGCAGCGACGAGCGCTAAAGGCTTGGGAACGGTGCATCTAGGCTGTTGATAAGATGGGATCGGTGATAGGAGGAGGGGGAGGGTGGGAAAAGTTCGAAGTCTTGCAGGGGGAGAGATGCCCAGGTCGAGAATCGATGGTTTGCTTGTTGGCTACAGAAGAGATGGTCGTCTCGGGTGAGGTCTGAGATTTTGGCTCATGATATGTCAACTGGTCAATGGTGACTATCTTTCCATTATGGGGGAAAGACATCTTGCGAAAAACCGCGGATGGGACAGCAGACATAGCATAGGTGTAGCTTCGCCCCAATAGAATGTTGTAGTCTAGCGGGGCGTCTATGACTTCGACGTCAACGCAAATAGTCTTACCAGCGAGGGTGATAGGACAATTACGAAACAGGCCAATGGGATGGGAGGCATGACCGTCCCACGCTCGAAGGGTGATCGTGGAAGGGGCCAGCTCAAGGGATCCGAGTTGCTTCCAAACCGAAGCAGATATCACGTAGGTGGATGCCCCCTCCTCAATTATACAACGGGAAACGTTGGCGTTCCGGATTTTGACTGGGATTTGGAAGGCGAAGGAAGGAGGAAGAGGAGGATGGTCCGATTGAGTGGTGTCGAAAATAATCATTTGGTCATCAGCAGGATCTACAGTGCCCATGGCAGATAGTAGAGCCTTCTTTTGGGAAGGGCATGACTGGAGGAGTTCCAGTGTGGAAATGGCAGCAGAACATTGCGCCAAATAATCTACTATGCTATACGAATGAGCAGCTCGACCGGAAGCAGTGTTTCGATGTAATGGGCCCTTAGGAATCTTGGTATGAACCTCAACTTTGGGTTGAGGGATATGTAAGGGGCCACTGGATGTCGAAAGAGGCTCTGTAGAACCTGACGAAGGAGGCTCGAGGGCAGACTGAGCAGGAGGCTTGGGGTACTGGCGAGACCGAGTTTGAAGGTGAAGGTCGACGGTGGAGGATGGATCAGAGTTCATCATGAGGATCTGGTAATCGGACAAACCAGAAATGGAAGGTGGAGTGGAAACCCACCCGTCAGGTGGTTGGGTAGCCACGAATCCTTGCCGAGGGAAAGGATCGGTAAACACAGCCGGTTGGGTAGTGGCCACATTAGGAGGAGCATGAGGCGAGGTGTGTTGTCCACGCAATGTCGCTTGAGACTCCCACATCTGCTGCATCTGGGGTAAGAGGGGACAATCGTGGGTGTAATGACCATAAACACTGCAACACGAACAAGTCGTATTTGTGCGAAGCGGCCTGTCTGACTTGGGCTGGGTACCCTGTTGCTGGTTAGCAGTGTTAGGGTCAACACCTTGGGGATTGGGTCCATGAGTACCAGGGGTAGATTGATTTGGATTGCCTCTCCACCTTCGTTGAGAAGGGGGATTAGTCGCGCCCTGCTGTGCAAATACGTGCCCGGGAGGGGGCTGTAGGTGCTGTTGCTGGGATGGAGGAGGCAAGGGAGGTGAAAGCGCATATGCTGGAGGAGCTGGCGCACCGGGCTGCAGATAAGGGTAAGGGTTAGGTTGGGCAACATTGAGGTAAGCAGGAGGTTGGGAAAAAGGAGGAGGCATGCCATATCCTGGATACATGCTACCGGGAGGGGGAAGAGTGCTAGAGGTGCTGGCCCCTCCGAGAGGGAGACCGTAGCTCAGAGGAGGTTGAGTATATGGATGGGAAAGGGCTCCAACGATACCGTCGGTGGAATGAGATGCCCCCGGGGCGTTAGCGCCACCGGGCCTGGGGAGGTCAGGAAGGACGGTATAAACATAACCAGACTGGGCGTAGATCAGGTCATACTTCAAGGCTATTTGGAGGGCAGCTTCTTCAGTTTGAGGGAAATGGGAAGCGACATCTTTGCCAATGGGAGCTAAGAGAGAGCAAAGGAACTAGTCCATATAGATCCGATCTTTGAAGGGGGGAGCTCGACATAAGCTACGTCTTCGTCACCATTCCTGAACATGGGTAGAAAGGCGGGTCGAAGATGTTTGCTTAAAGGAAGTCAAGAGCTCCGTACTGGTATCGTATCAGAGAGGGAGCTGGAAGTAAGATAGAAAGGCTTGGGAAATGGTCACAAAGGTGGTACGGGAAGAGGTGGCTTGGTCGACATACCATTTAGAAGCTTCGCCGGTAAGCGTGCGTTGGAACAAACGAAGACGGATGGAGTCATCGGTAATGGAATTGGAAGAACACCACATGTGGAAATATTGGACATGATTGGTTGGATCTTCTCCAGCAAGGCCTTCGAACTTAGGGATGTCGGAGGGGAGCTTGGTTGGCATAGCAGGCCAACCAACATCGTGGCGAATAGGGTCATTGATCAACTGATTAAAATCGGGGAGGATGAGGCCTGCGATGTACGGCAGCAAGGGTATGGTCGAGGTAGTTCCTGTGTCGGTTCCGCTAGTAGTAGGGCCAGCATTAGGGCCTGGAGAACCACTAGCGTTAGGCCCTGGACCAGACATGGTGAAGGTGACAGGGGGAGAACCAGGAGGAGAAGGGGAACCTGATGAAGCAGGAGAGGAGTCGGAGTGCAGACTCGGGGGAGGACTGGCTCGATGACGGCGGGTTGGAGCAGGTCGATCGACCGGAAACTGAGGGTGAAGGCCAAGAAGTCTCCAAGAAAGGCGCCTTGGGGGTGCAATGACGACAGGAAAAAGGAAACCGACAGGGGCAGAAAGGGACAGAATCAAGTGAGGTCAAGGGTAGAAAAGGTTCAGTGACAATTGACTTTAGAGTCTTTGCCAGGCGTTGTTAACCAGGCACTTCTTCACTTAGGGTTAGTGTGTGGTGTGCGTTAATTTTAATTTTTAAACCCTTTCCATTTTGAGAGCAAGAAAAAAGTGTACTGCGTAACTGAAAATAAATCTGCAGAAAACAGTAGATAATGCTGAAATAACAGAAAATTAACAGCTACTTATGCCTCTATCTAACCCAAGAAGGCGGGTCTCTCAAAACTAATCTAAAAAAGGGGAAAAATCTAGGCAAACACACAGAAAAGAGGCCAATAGATCTTAGTTCAAAAGGGACATGGATCTAAAGGATAAAGCTGCTGAAAAGAGGTGCAGATCGCAACCAAGAGACAGAGGCAAGGTGGCTGGAAAAAGGGAGGAAATCAACAAAAAGTGGAAAGGACAGGGAGGAGGTCCTAAAGAGAGGTCCAAAAAAAATGACAAGAGGTGATTTGAAAGGAAGAAAGGCTGATTTAAAAGGGTCTGAAAAGGAGGTATCAGATCTGGAAAAGGGGAGGCTGAAACTCTGAAAAAACAGACGCTTGAAGCAACTAAAACTCTTCCACCAAAAGTGGAGGGTACTGAAGCCCTAGGGGGCTAGGTTCCCACTTAGGTGAGCAAAACAGATCAGGAATGGGTCTAAACGGGTTGAGACAGAGGCTGGAAAACCCTGACAGAAGCTTCAGAAAAACCCAGAAAAATTGCAGAAAAACAGATGAAAAACTGGTAGGTCGCAGGTCTTGACCTGTTTTCAGTGTAGGTCACAGAAAATGGGCAGAAAAGTGCGACCTGGAGGTCGAGGTCGCAGTTTTTGGGCTGAAAAGTGCGACCCCCCCGCTCCGGTTGTCTCGGCGGCAGATTTTCAGAAAAGTTGTCTTCTTAGTTGCGGCTGATGTCAGTCACCTACGCAATAGGGCCAGAAACACGCGGAAGTTAAAAATTTTAATGTTTTAGGGTTTTATGTGATAAAAACAACATAAAAATAGGAAAAATAAATAGCTGAAAAGAAACCCTAGGGTCTGAAGTAGCTGGATATGCAAGAATATGAAAAACGATAGCGGTCGTAATTTAAAACCCGTGTGGAGTCACCATTTGTTAGTATGAATTCTTCCGTCGAAGGCACGAAAAGGACCACTCTTTAGCTATGCATAACTAACAGCCCCAACAACAAAAGGTGGTCACGAACATATCTTCGTATCCTATGTTCGCGAATAAAGAAAAAGAGCTGCAAAAACCAGATCTATGCATGGAAAGACATTAAGCAGAAAAAATAAGGGTTTGCTCCATATACCAATATACAAGACAAGAACAATTTTTGAAAGAATTTTTATATTAATTGGGCACCTGGGAGGAAAACAAGAAGGCGTATCCAATTCTCCTCAGTGGGATGGGTTCTTGGAAGTCCTCAGCACTTCAGATCTAAGATTTCTCTCTCTTGTGGTGTAGAAAACCCAATGCAAAGAATAGAGCTCAATGGGAGCTCACACAACAAATCATGAAAAAGTGTGACCAAGTGTATAGATCCAGAGTAATCTAATAGGCAACAAAAGGTGAAGAATGATGAGAAAAACCCTCCTATTTATAACAAAATATTGGGTCATTCTAGATCTTGGTGCATGATTAAAATAATGTTAACCAAATCTAGATCCACCTTTTATGGAATATTTTATTATATTTGTTGGAGGGAAAAGGTATTTGACTTGGGTCAAATCCCTTGATTTGTCAAAATAAATAAATAAATGATTTATTTATCTTTTTAAGGAAGCGGTTAGAAGATAATCAAATAAATAATGATTTATTTAATTATTTGTGGGTGATTTGGTCATATTTAACAAGGAATATTATCTAAATAATATTTAAATAATTATTCCTAGAAAATAATAAGATAAATAAAGGTTTATCTAATTAATTTCTTTGTTTTTGGGTTAAACATGACTGGGAATAATAATTAGTTTTGTTTAATATTTCCTTTTGGGGTTTCTTGTTTGGACCATAAACAACCTAATAAATGTGGTTTATTAAGTTATTTAACATAGTGAAGGCAATTTCACTTAGGGTAAAATTGGTCTTACATGGTGTACTTGGTTCCATCTAATGATAATAGGTTAGATGACCAAAAAATGGTGTAACAAAAGAAATAAGGAAAAAATCACATGAAAAAAATGTTCAAAGACTACCCACGATGAAGACCATTGTTGGCAACTTCATCCAGAGTTAAAGCCAAACAAATTGAAAGCCAAAGAGAAGGGTAAAACTATTGCTATAGTTGAACACGACTTAGGGTCATATTCCGGAGATGTGACAAAGATTACAGAAATGGGTTTGAAAGATAAAAATACTACAAGCACTAGTTCTTCAAATTTTTCAAATGATACTCTTTATGAAGATACGAGAATAGAAATTTTCCATATTAGAGTTGTCTGTAAACATACAAATATTGATACACTTTTTGATAGTGGATCAAAAGCTAACTTGATTTCTGAATACTTAGTTAAGCAACTAGGCCTTGACACTATTGGACATCCAAGGCCATATCCTTTGCGTTGGATATGCAAGAATGAAAACTTGCATGTTATTAGGAAGTGCTTACTAAGGTTCGCCATTGATTCAAACTTTATTGATGAATTTGACCTTGATGTGGTGTTGCGTAAGATATCAGGTATTTTATTGGGAAGTACTTATCTGTATGATACAAAAGTAGTATTTCATCACCATGAGAATAATTATCACTTGTTTAAATATGGTATTGAGTACATATTTGGGGCGCATAAGAAGAAGACAAGTTTGTCTCTTATACATGCCGGAGAAATGAAGAGGATAGTGAATGCCAGTCGAAATTTGACATTGTTGATGATCAAAAAAAGAGATTTTTTGAATCAAACCTTTCAAAAGGATTCTTATGCTTGTAATTAGGTGTTTTAGTATTTTAACAGGTTTCCTTTGAAAGGAGGTGAAAACGATGTAAAACATTTGCAACAGTAAACATCAATGTTGAACAGTGTTGGAAACAAGATGTTAGTGTGAGAGAGTGCAAAGGTCAAAGAAAATGTTGGTTTTTGGTTTCCAAAGGGTACATGGAAATGGCTAAGATACTTGGTCAAAATTCGACGCAAGCATAAAGCGACATCAATTGAGAATCGCCATGGTGACAATGTGCAAGGTGAGACAATTTTTAAGTTTCCTTTGATTAATGACCAAGGTAGGAACAAAATGGTTTCTGCAAGAATATCTTGTTGCTATGAAAATTCAGAAAAACTGCAGCATCATTGTGTCAATGACAACAAGAAAAGTTCATAAAAATCAAGGAAAAAGTTGATTTTTAAAAAAAAATCTCCAATATGATGAAATTGGGAAAATTTCCATGGATAGAGACTGGAAGGGTGAGGGAATAGTACCCTCATCCACGTGCTCAATAATCCAAGAGCTTTTGGGGTCCAAAAGGCTTGTATTTGGGAGGAATGATTAGAGGCTCAATATTTAGATGAAAAATGAAAGTGATTAGAATTGATTTGAAACTTAACAATAGAAATCAACCCATCATCGGGAATCCAATGCAACTCATTTTGTCGAAAACCAAGTTTGGATGAAGAAGTTATAGCCTACTGACTGTCATTTAGAAGAGGCAAATTTTTAAAATAAATTGCAGAACAGTGACAGGTTGATGACATGGTAGCCTAGTCAAAATGTAGGGAATATTGCTTAGTTTATGCCCAGTGGCACTGTGACAAGTGCCATAACTGGATTTGCTATTTCGGTTTGAAGGTGAATTTTTTTTTAGGATTTCTCTCCTAAGGTTGAATTCAATTTTTTTTTATGTGGGAGGACATCCCAACCAAGGACCAGCATGTGTCCCCTCTGGTGGACCCCCTCTCAAAGGTCAGGTTAGAATTTCATATGATATGGTGGTCGAATTTTAAGTCATGGGTGCATTTTATTAAGGTTGAATTAATTTTATTCTCGCATTTGATATATATATTATATTAAACCCAAATATTTTGACCTTATAAAAATCCAAAGTTTAAGTTTATTAAACATTGGTGGAGCGGTTATATTATTGGTGGATTAAACAATGGTGGGAGGAATTATTATTAAATGGACTGACAGATATATATTTTTCATATTCTAAAGTCAAATGTTATATGGAGCACATAGCATATTCTGGTGGCATTCAAACCTTGGGTTATGGCACGAATTAAATAGTGGAAAAATATATTTGAGCAGGAGCGGAGGTCAGGGTTGAACGCATGATGTCCCTCCACATAATCGCGTGCGTTACCAATAGGCCGTGGGCAATATTTTTTATAAATTAGCCACGAAATTATATTTGAATTCATATGTGGACATTGATGGCAGAATGGAGTGGGCTAGCCTACAGGCCAACCCTCCTCCCTTGTGACCTTTCCATGTTACCTTCCACCAAGTGCCCAAACAAAACACGCTCAGTCTACAATTAATTCATGATTATCCCCATTAATCCATTGATTAAGTTTATTAAGCCTAAGTTTAAAACAACGAAAACTTTTGAGGTGCCACCAAAATTTGGTGGAAACTACCATTTTGTTGGAGCTAACTGGAGTCCTCTCGAGATTTGGAGGAGGAATCTATTGAAAAATTATATGATCCATATCTTGCAAAATTTTCAACCAATTTTGGCTTAGGAAGAGTCATTCCTATCATATTAACATGCTCTGAACACATTGGAACAGGTTGCAGAGGAAATGGATCAATTATACTAGTGGCCTAGATTAGCTAAAGGTGAAATTGAGTGAATAAACAATTATTTTTAATAGATTTCAAAATTCTAAACTCATTGGAGTACATTTTAGGAGCATTTGATGCATGTATATAGAAATTTTTTAACTATTGAGCCAATATAGGGGCCGAAGCCATGGAAGCTGGACCAAGGAGATGTATCCCAGGTGGGGTCAACTCCTTCATCAAAACTCTGTTTTAATGGATCCATTGTGATGGTTTGTTGTTATTTATGTTGTTGTTATTCGACATTTTAAATTCATACTTTGTGCTCTTTAATTCACTAACAAAAACTCAGTTAAATTGCCTATTTGACACACATAAGAAACAATGAAACATATGTACCTCAAGCATAAGATTAGCAAGTAAATTTTAAATCTAAGGTTGAAATTATCACGGAAAAACTAAAATGCATAATTAGAGCATTTTCCCCTTTCATTTGTGGATTAATCCCTTGAAACTCTTACCAGAAAGAAATATTTTTCTTTCCTAGATGGGTTCATCAGATATAATCAAATTCAGATTTCCCCTGAAAATCAAGATAAAAATATGTTCACCTTTCAGTGGGAAATGTTTGCATATCGAGTTTCACCATTTTGGTTGTGCAATGCCCCAACCACTTTTCAAAGGGAAATTCTTATTATTCTTTATGATTTAATAAATGAGGGACTTAGACTGTATATGGATGACCTTACCCCTTATGGTAATTATTTTGACCAAGCCTTGCACAATCTTCAGAAGGTTTTTGCACGATGTAGAACTACCAGGTTGTGCCTTAGTCACAAAAAATGTCATATGATGATGACAGAGGACATGGTTTAAGGACATTTTATTTCTGTTACACACATTCAAGTAGACCGAACTAAGATCAAGGTAATTCTTAAACTCTCTACTCCCCAAACACAGACAAAGGTGCGTAGTTTCCTCGGTTATGCTGGTTATTACTGTTGTTTTGCATAATTTTTTTCAAAAATAACAGCACGTCTGTATGTATTGACTGGACATTTGGAATTTGAGTGGACTTCTAGATGTGAGACTTCTTTTTCATATCAGAAAATGTTGGTCTCAACAACTCCTATGTTGCAAGGACCAAACTGGAATATGACATTCCATATACCCGTAGACGAGTCAGATATGGTGATAAGATCAATCCTCGGACAACAAGAGGATAAAAAATCCTTATGCCATTTATTACATCAGCAACAATCTTATGCCTACTGATTTAAATTATACTATGACAAAAAATGAATTTTTGGCCGTTGTTTATGTCTTAAATAAATTTATTCATTACGTAATAGGATATCAAGTTTTTCTATACATTAATCATCTTCTCATATTTAGCTAGCAAACCTGTTATGAATGGTATAATAACTCGTTGGTTAGTGTTATTGGGAGATTTCAACATTACTATAAAAAATCTATCTTTGCATATACTAAAACATGAAAGGTTAAAGCTAGTTTTTTC
This sequence comes from Pinus albicaulis, assembly GCA_034641835.2. Classification (NCBI taxonomy): domain Eukaryota; kingdom Viridiplantae; phylum Streptophyta; class Pinopsida; order Pinales; family Pinaceae; genus Pinus; species Pinus albicaulis. The sequence continues at coordinate 911,011,236 of CM076577.1, forward strand.
TTTTTTTTTAATTAAATGATTCTCACACTATAATCTATGTTTTTAATATAACTTATTTATGTTATTAAAAAAAATTTATTAAGTACTTAATAGTAAAAACATCAAAAGTTATAAATTTTATAAGAAAAAGTCTTACTATACTGAAATAGTAATATGTATATAAAATAAAATAAATATTTTAATTAATTTAAAAAAAATTAATCAATATATGTTTAAATTTATTTAAATAAATTGTAATAAATTATTTAAATATTAAATATTGTGATAATACATATTAATTGTTTCCCGTTAATAAAATTTATTTCAAAACCATAATAAACTCTATAAATTATTTTTAAAATATTAAATTTATTGAATTTTAATAAACACTATAATTTCTATCAAATATATTTATTTATATATATTTATTTATTAAATATAAAATAACATAGATATATATAAATCTAAATTAAACGTAACATTTAATATATTTATTAAACTTCAAATTATACTCTTTTATTTTTATAAATTATATTTGATAATAAATATTTCAAATTATAGTTGTTGTTTTATTTTCATAAAATATATTAGATAATAAATATTACAAATTATGACATTTAATAAATATTTATTATTGAATATCATATTTTTAAAATTTAATAATAATAATAATATTTTAGAGATTTATTTATATGAAAAAATAAATAAAATTATAATTTTAAATTTAAAAAAATTTAATTTTCTATTAAAAAAATTAGCATCAAATATAAATACTAAATTATCAAATTAACATTTATTTAAACTTATGAAATTTATTTTCAAATAAATATTTCTATAAAATATTTTAATTTGAAAATATTAAAAAAAGAGATATTCACAATTTAATTCATTAATGAATAAGCCATATAATTATATTTACATAAGTTTTAGCACAGTCACATAATGAACAAGATTATATATATATATATATGAAAAATGAATATACATCTTAGAGAAAATATATATTATTTATATATATATATATATATATATATGAACTAGTTACAAGTAGTGATTTATCCGAAAGGGAAGCCCCTACCATATAATTTCCTGTTCAGGAAAGAGCCGTAGACCACTTCGTCCCATAATTTTAAAATGACATAGTGACATCCAGATAAACTTGAACTTGGGCTCGCTCACGAAAAGCCCCACCAATTACCAATTCCCTAAATCTAAAAAAACATTACCTGCTTCAATATGGTCGAGAGAAGATTCGTGGAATGAAAATCCCAAGCCTTCGCTAAGATATCTAATGGCGTAGATGGTGCTCTGCAGCCAGGCCATAGCGTTTACTAAGAAAATGGATTAGTGCACGAACACGCTACTCCATATATTGAATCATTTAGTGCATATATCTACTTATTTGCAGAGCACATAATCTCCCAGTATGTTTCATATCTGATTCTAATGCCGCATACATTAAATGCACGATGGATTCAGTGTTGACTTACCCAGCAAAATCTTGTTACAGGATTCATGGCCCTTGCATGAACGTAAATCGATAGAACATATCTATGATTTGGTGTTATTTATTAAATGGTAGAATTTTGAGCGAAGCAACACTTAAAAATATATTCCACGGTGATTAATTAAAGTTTTATTTTACATTTTAGATTTAAGATTTTTGTGATGTAAAATATAGTTAAGTTTTATTTTTTTTAAAATAGTTATTTATTTGGTTGAGGTTTTCGAGCTAAGTAATGTGGTTCATTTTCGTGATAAGGTAAAAAATTTAATCAATTTTCATGAATAAATAGTATAGATGTATCATTAGATGGAGATGGCCATTAGAAACTAACAGTTAATGTATTAAGTAATTATTTAATTAATTATTTAAGGGAATAAAATTAAAATAGATTGTTACAAAATATTTATTAAATAAGTTAATTTTAATAAATAATCTTTAAATAATACCCATTTTTTTCCATAAATAAAAAGTTATTATAATAATGATAAAAAGGAAATTATCATACAATCATTTTTAAGAATCTTCAAAAAATCTGGGAAATTAGAAATATATATTTGTATCAAATAAAGTAATGTAAAAAATAAGGATAAAGGGGGTTAAAATAAAATCAAAATAAAAAACAAAGAAATTGTTGGAGGATTTTAAATAAAGCAACTAATAAAATAAGAAAAATAGAACAAAAATAAAGCAAAAAAGGATTAAAAAAAAAAATAACACACTAAGAATCTAAGCTAGAGGTTAAGGAGTCACATAGATAGAGCCAAAGTACAGCTTTTACTCAATTTTCAACCGTCATTCCTATTGAGATTCTTAGCATGTCTGTCAATACCTATAGCCGCTCTAAGTTTCCTATGGTTGAAATGATCAATACAGACATGGTGAGAGTATTTTTTAGCATGGTCTACAAATGATGATTTGCGGGAACGATTGTGCTTTCGCATGTTCCGCAAGAGATAATGTGCCAGAACGATTGTGCCTAATGTATTCAACATGCTCTTGGATTCTCTTCTTAATGAATCAACATGTTTCTCCAATATAGGGAATACCACACTAACAAGAAACCAAGCATTCCCCTTTTTTATCTTTAAGATCAACAAGATCCTTAAAAAACCAAATAATTTCTATCTCAAAAATAATAATAAATAAATAAATTTCATATCAAATTGACCACCTGATAAAAAAAATAATTTGATACCACTACCTTAATTGCAATAAACATATCCAAGCAACCCATCACACAACCATGACCATGTTTATATTTATCATCAAAACCATTATCATATTTATTATAACACTAAAAATTAAACCAACCAAAATTTTAAAAATAAAAACATTCATGAACATTAGAACTAATAAAATTATAAAGACATTTGTATTGTAATTTTAATAAAAAAATATGATAAAACATAAATTTAAAATAGTCTATTAAAATGTATAACCAAATACTATCTTAACTAACCATGAGAAAAATTAAATAAACTTAAATTTAAAATACACTCTTAAACTTTATCAAATACTATCTTAACTCAAATAAAAATACAACTTAAATTCACACTTTCATCAAATAAAATTCAAAATCCGAATTAGCATAAACATAGAATGCAGTTTATATGCTAAAATTCAAAATCCAGGAAATCGTTTGTTCTTGGAATTAACATGATGTGCTCTGAACGTTCACTTTTTCACTGTCCTAAAGAAAACCGATTGCAATTTCTGAAAAAAAAATCAAACGTTCCAAAAGAAAGGCTACTCCACTAATCCTCTACTCTTGAAAATCTAAACAGAACTGCACAGGAGGCCAATGAAAATTTAAAACAATCACAACAAATATGATCTCAATCCAGCTTTCCCAATTGCAATTTCTGGTGTCACGATCCAAATCAAGGGGGTTATGAGTTTCATTAAAGGTGGTCAAATTAAAGGATCCGCAAGGTTCATTTACAAACAGAATACGATCAATGTCGGTGCTAATTAATAACCATTGGAACAATCAAAGGTGCCAGGGAATGGCGAAGTTTACTTTCCAGTCTATCTACTAATAAACTATGTAATTGCTTTAATTTTATAGTGAGCATTTTCTGCTAGCGCATTTATGGGCCGATGACTTGAAAAATAAGTTTCGCCTTAGGGAATTTGGCCAAATCAAACCGCAATCCGACAAGAAAAGCAGTTGCAGAGATTTTGTGGGTGGCGATTTTCATTTTGGAAACGAACTAAACAGGTGGAAGCAACACCTCTTTTGCATTATCTTAATTGAGCCTATAAGCGTAACAGTAGTGGGTATAAAAGTATTACAGTTGTAAGCACCTCTCTTCCATGATATTAATTGGGCAACGTTTTGAAAATAACGATAAAGTTGACAGACATGCAATGTTACCTAATTTGATTCGTTCCAAAGGATTTGACTGGTCAAACAAGTTATCAAAGGATTTATTTAATTAATAAATCTTTTATGACCATTAAAATTAAAATGAATTAAAAAATATACTATAATAATTAATATTATGATGCAATTACATACTTTATTTCTACACATATGAGTTTACTTTTATCATTAAATTTTTTCCGTATGTTTAACTAGAATTTATATTAATTTTTAAAATGATTTTAATTAGATATATAACCAATTAAATATTAGGTTTAATTTTTATTTTAATTAAATATATATTTAAATTTATTTTAAAAGTATTATATATATATATATATATATATATATTTCATAAATTTCAATTAATATTTAGATTTTATAAATTCAATTTAAACATATAAGATTTGAGTGTTATCTCAATTGGAGAGATTTTTTTTAAAGTTTTTTTTGCTATTGAAAAGTTATTGGTTCAATTATCTCGACACCCACCCTCGGGATGAGGCTTTCTCTTAACCCCAAAGAAAGAGAGTACTATTCCATGGAATCACAACCCCTCTCAACTTAAAGGCAAGAGAGAATTAAGGTTGTCGGTACTAAGCCATAGACTCACAGCTCCTCTCAACCAGAAGGCAAGAGAGAGATTGTCTAAACTAGGCCATAGACTCAAAACCCCTCTAAAAAAAGAAGGTAAGATAGATTGTTGGTACTAGACCATCAACTCACTTAAGAGCCCAACAAAATTACTTTGTTCCATAACAAAAAATTATCATAACAACTATTAGAAAGATAAGAACAATTCCACTTAAAAAGTTGCATTAATATTTACTATCAAATACAATACAAAGCTTTTTAGTTATATATATATGTATGTAATATATTCTTAATTTTAAAAAATAAAAATAAAAATAGTGCAATTTTCATATATATATATATATATATATATATATATAATATTTTCTTAATTTAAAATACAAAAATAAAAAATAAATCATTTTCAATGTAAATTATAAATTTATAAAAAATTAATTAAAAAAATAATATATTTATGCTATCAACTATAAAATAATAAATTATCTAAATTCAAATTCATTTAATTCTATAAAATAATCGATTTTATGATATTAGCTATTTTTATCTAATTTCATCTAATTATGATATTTATTATAAATAAATCAAGATCATTAAAAATATTAAAAGAAATAATAACCAACATTATCAAAATTATAGTAACGAATTTTATGATTTTGGTTATTTTTATTTAATTTTCATCCAATATTAACAATTTTTTTTTTGGAGACATGAATTAATATTATTAAATGCATTTAAAATGAAAATATTTAGATGACATAGTTTAATTTATAAATGAAATGATTTTTTCATAATATTTTTTCTGGTTAATTTTTATGATTTTAGTTATTTTTATGTAAATTTCATCCAATATTGATTATTTTTGGATACATTAATTAATTTTATTAAATGAATTTAAAATGAAAATATTTAGATGGCATAGTTTAATTTATAAATGAAATGATCTTTTTCATAATATTTTTTGGTTAATTTTGAATATTTTTAACAAATTGAGTTTACATTATTTAATTTGTAGAATTCAAGAGCCACATGATTTATTTTCATGTTTTTGAATCTATTTATGCATTCATCCTTAAAATTGGACTGCCAAATTCCTGAAAAAAAATTATTTAGTCTATAAATTAAACTATGCCTATTTAAATTAATATATATTTTTAAGGTTATCAAAAGTCATAAATGTGTGTGTGTGTGTGTGGTGTGTGTGAGAGAGATTATTTTGTTTGTATAACAAGGGATAGTAAAACAAATACAAAAATTATAGCTGCAGACATTAAGAAATAATTTTAAATTGCTAAAACACGTTAATTAGGATTGGTTTAAACTATCATGACATAATTTATTTATTTTTTATTTTTCATAGCTTACAAAAATATTTTATGATCACATTCACTAAACATATATGATATAGATTATTAAAAGTATTATTACTTATAGATTTAAGAAAAACTTATGGTGCAATAAAGAATGATAAGATAAAATTAAGCCAATATAGTACAAGTTCTCCACCCTAATTTAGAATATCATAAGTATTTAGAGGCTCTAATTAGCAAAAGGATGAAAAATAATAGTTCTAAAATCCAAACAACATAAGAATTATATCCCAAATCTAGGTGTTGGAAAATCCCGAAAACACTATTTTATGTGACAATATGTCATCTTGTGATATTAAATGGGTTGAAAATAAAAATAGCTTCTCGGATAGTGCCCTACACACATTTAAATTAGATCACAATTTAAAAATACCTATCACAATATTAACTTTCCCAACCTCTTAGGTCATCAAAACTATGGTAACCTTGAAACATGTATCTTAATTATTTTTTAAACATATAAATGAGATTCTAAAGAAATATAAGCAATTTCTTACCTTTCCTAAAGTTTAGACCAATTGTAGTACCAATGCACATTAATTTTCATTAGAAAACTATAGAAGGGTGCTTGCATACTATTGATGGTCCATAACGTGCAAATGGGGTCATCAAGAACATGCACTCATATAAACATGTGCACATTCCTAATAACAAGCATGTGTTCATGTGCGTTCACACTTTGTAAGACCCAAATGACCAAATGGAATGTGAGGTGGGCATGATGCACAAACATGTATACATTCATTGCACATCCTATTTTTATATCCCCGTAGCTCATTTTTTCCATAGCTTGGACTGTGCAGTGTGTTTTTAAGATCTCATGGAACCAAATATCATATCCTTGGTCTACATCTTTTGTGAGACAATAGAGTTGATCTCCTTCAGATTTTGGGTAACCATTCCAATGCAATTTCATTTTTTTGTTTTATTTTTATTCTTTTGAAAATGTGGTTTTAAAAAAAAAACTATATGATACCTTGGAACAAAATAACCATATTGAATTACAAGAGACTTGGTTACCATTGAGCTTAATGAGTAAACAAACCCAACATATCGAAACCACAACTCCAAACAACCAAACCTGAACATAGAACAAAGAAATACCAATATCAAAATTGATACATATTTGACTATGTTGAGACAACTCGTACATAATGTCCAAAACACCAAGTACCCATCATGATTTTCTCTAACATGTTCATCAAATTCAATTGTATCATCCATTTCTAATGCCAACGACCAATGAAATAATATTTTCAATTAAAGGGATAGGATGTATGATAATATAAATCTAGTCTAAATAAAGTCTAAATTAGATACTTGAACATTTCCAAACAATATCTTCTATTAATATTCGATGATTGAAAAAATATCCAACAAATACTAGTCAACAAGAAACACATTTCTATGGACTCATGCGCCTACCAACCACTTTAATGCCATTAGATGGATAGGCAGCTTAGATCTTTTGATATACCCCTTTGTAACAATAGGGATATTCCTATATATTTCTTGAGAACATTATTGGTAGAGTTCATGTTAGGACTTCTTGTCAAATTCATTAACATAGGAGACTTGTAGGGAGTGGTGCATAGCTATTCCCAAGACAGAGGTGCATCACAATAATACGTCATTTTCCAACAAAATGAAGGCCTAATCCCTTTATCAAGAATCCTCTAATAGCATAAAGAGCAATTAAAACCCATTTCAAAATAGACACCTTCAATCAAACCATAGTGTGGCATGGAACCTTTTTTTCTTTGTCAAGTTGTGTGTGAACCTCTAGGTTTAACCTATGGCTTGAAGATATGCAAGTCGGGGGCATATAAGTTGTCAAAGTCACTTAGGGATCACACCCGGCCTCGGCCACACCGGCCCTTAGATGACTCGATTTTTTAGCATGTCTCATCCCCTTAGTACAGGGCACAACGACACCCCATGAGGTTTGATCGCAGGTCGCCTTGCTAACAAGGCCCATCCTCTACCAGTTGTGCTAGTGGGACTTGACATAGTGTGGCATGGTACCTTAATTACATAATTGTGCTAAGAGTAACTAGAAGCTGATGTTGTAGGAGACATTGGACCATTAGATTCTATATCAAGGTTACCAAAAGAGGCTACATGGAGGATCATGTGAGCCTCATAGATGCACTAGCTATAGATATACTTGTTATGGGTTGATGTATTTCAATGACAATAGTGTTATGGAGGAGGTTACTATCCTCACGATCTCTACATTTTTCATTATAATATGTGGGTGTTTGTGTGATATTTATATATCTAATTATATATTATTTATAATTTCTATACCCTGATAACACTCACCCCGCTTCTCTGTATATATCAATTTCAATTTCTATCACTATTGTATTAATGTAAATTATTAGTTTGTTTAGTGTGCCAAACATTCAGGTATGGTAAATTAAAATGATCCCTCCTTGAAGAAATTTTCATATATTTTGAATCCATATTAGAAATAATTTTAGTTTGGTTATAATTGTAGTGTTCCTTTAATGTTTCTATAGGTTGTGGTAACACTAAGAGAGGATTCATTCCCCTATTAGATGGAAATATCGTCCCCTTTTCAAGTGTGTCAACTTAAATTTGGTTAAAATTTCTATTTTTTAGTGTTATTTTGGTTATATTATAAATGTGTATGGAGGTTAGAAACTTTTGCATTATATTTATTCCTCACCAACATATTGTTCACCACCACCGACTATTACCCCATCATATATCCCTCTTATCACGACATTTCCACGGTTTTTGTTATCACCAGTGAAAGTCCATCATTATTGTAAACAATGGGGTTTAGTCATTGCCCACCTCCACCACCTTTACCATCCCATCCACCCACAAAGGCCACATCTATAGACCATCATATATTCCACCCTATTGTTTCTACCACTCTTTCATCCCAATGGTCACGCTACATAGCCCCCATGCACCCCCTTAACCATCATCCCATGATGGTAGTTTAGTGGATAATACAATGGATTTACCCTCTAAGAAGGTTATGTAGCTCAATATTCTACCTACTATTAAATCTCCATCATTTCTTGAGAAATCCACGATGAGATCATTCATTAAATAAATTTGGTATGTATCCTAAATGGAATTGATTTTAGGCATTTTTTGCATTCCAGTCTTTTACTTTTGTAGCTATTAGAGGGTAGTATAGGAGCGATGTTGGGCTCATAGAGCAGAGCAGCATCCTTGTGATTAATTTATCATCTATGGTAATTTTTCTTAGCTAGCTATAAAGTATCAAATGTGTGTGTGATAATTAATCATGGAAAAAATCTTACAAGAATTTTCGTTCTTTATATAGTCCTTGGAAAGATGAAGCACACCCAAAGAGAAAAAAAAAATTGACCTCCTTCTTTTAGTAAGAAGTGAAACATTGACATTCAAGGTGTACATGATGTTCGTGAGGGTGCTAATGGAAAATCAATGACTAATGGGATCCATATTGTAGATAGGGAATTTAGGAGTGAATGTATATTAAATCCATTTTATATATAGGGCATGCGTTCTATGAATTGAAGTGTTTTTTATTTTATCTTGAAGTGTTAGATTGCTAGTTTGGATTTTCATGTAAGTTAGTTTAAAGTTTCATAATTGAAATTGATTTCCATAACAAGAAGTTGAATGTTGAATAGAGAATCAAACTCCATTGAAGAAAAATACGAGATTCTATGTTATACATTCAAATTTTCATAAAAACTAACAATCGTAATTATAATTATAATCTCCATGAATTCTAAATGTTTACTTGGATATATTAACTTTCTTTCCACATGTTATGTGGACACATGGAATTATTGATGATCACATTCTAAGTATATAATTACAACCATTTATTACTAGATTGGTAAATATTATATCATTTACATAATTATGGATTCCTCTCAAGAGTTGTGTATATTTTCAATCACGAGACCCCATCATACTTAAATAATGTGAGAAGGAACCTTACCTACAACTAAAGTACATCAAGTTCTCATTATGCATGAAGTTTAATGCAAAATAAATTATGTCACTAGAAATTCCTACCAACCTAAGTTTGTAATTTTCATCAACACGTACAAATTAATTATTGACATTTCATAATAAATCAAATTACAAAACCACACCTTGTCCAATTATAAAACCATTAAGGTGATAAAATTTAGGAAGAGTTGCTTGTTATTGTCCATACAATATTGACATCACCACATTAATCACATACAGAACAAAACACATGGTTAGCATACATCAATCATGCCACCAACAAGTATGAAGCTTGTTTATGCCCCAATTATCTAGCTATCTTTGATATAACAACCTATTCTACTCTAGCGTCTCCCACCATAACCAACGTTACCCTAATTTTACATTTTTTTACTGTAGTTTGAACCATTTTACCATTTTGAGGCTAAAAAATGACTCCAATATTCCTCACAGAAGGCTTGTGAAATTATAGAGAGCTTAGAATTAATTCTCTTCCAATGAGGCCAATACCCTACATGTAGGCTTCATCCACATGTTAGTGACCATGGGAACAAAATGCATTGTAGACCATCATTCTCCATGTATTTCGAACAACCAAATATCTATTGCATGAAAACCTTGTGAAGCCTTCCCACATTAATTTTAAGGATGTGTGGTGCTTTGTTTAGACCTCAACCACTGAGATGAAATTGATAATTCTCGCTAAAATAACTAAAAATAAAACTACCAACAACATTGTTCTTATCCACACCCAAAATTGAAGAATTGGTGACATACCTATCCACTTTTCCATTATTTTTTAGCATTTATTCCATTACCAAAACCTTCAGCATGAAAATATTAGAATGGGTCTTACTAGGATTTAATAGGATTCGATTAATCTTCATGAAATTTTCACTATTCGGAACTATAATTTCCATATAGCCCACCTCAAATTCCTCCCATACCATCATTTTATCTTTATGTATTTGGTGGATTCCATTTGGATTGTTGAATAAGGTATATTAAGGGACTTGTGCTTGTTGAATAATATGCATGAGCTTAACGGGCTTCAAGAAGAATGTAAGTAATAATAGGTTCATAGGATTAACTTGATTAACAATTAAAATTAACAACAGTAATCACAAACATAGTGTCAAAGGTTGCTTCCCAACCTGACATGTTGATAATTTCATATTAATGAATTTTCTTACAAGTACAAAATGTTGATTCCTTTCATTTCCAATCAAGCATATGTACTAAGGTATCATGATCGCATGATGAAAATGAAATGTTTTGATATACAATTGAGAGTCTCCTTCCACCTCAAGTGGAAATACTGAATTAAAAAAATCAATCCATCAGTATTATTCATCCATCCACTAACCTATTTCATTAGAGGAAATTTCATCTGAAAAGTGGCCTCCTAAGGAAGAATAATAAAATAATAGTTAAAATAATAAAATAAGAGTTGTGAATTTTGAAGGGAAAAGAACAAAGCTACTTTTTTTACTTGTATTTTTGGCTTATATCTTTATTTGGTTACCCAAATTTCAGGTGTAGACATTCATTGGACGTATAATGAAATTCCAAATCCAACAAGTACCCATTATGCATACTTTTGAGAAGACCCATAATGATAAAAAATGAAGATACATTGAAAAAGTGTGTTCACCACACATTTGTAATGTATCTTGATTTTTTATCAGTGTGGGTCTTATCAAAATTATGCATAATGGGTACTTGTTGGATGTAGAATTTAATTCCACATCCAACAAGTGTCTACACATGAAATTTGGGTAAACCTATAAGGAGATAAGCTAAAAATACAAGTAAAAAAAGTAGTTTTTATTCTTTTCCCTCCAAAATATTTACATGTACCTCTTTTTAAATTTAAAGGATTTTGATGAGTTTACATATTATAACATGGAAATTACATGAAAATTTCATGGGCACTTTTAGGATGAAATTTCCTCTATTGCATGTATTTTACAAAATTCCTTTGGTGTATCTAACAACTTGTTGAGCTCTAGAAATTCCTTTTCTTTTACAAAACCATCATCTCATTTCACTCGTCTTTCATCAACTCATAAGCCTAAAATCAATGAAGAATGATTAGGATTGTCTTAAGGATACATGCAATTGATTAACATGTTGTATTTTAATGGTTTTTGTTGTTTTAATAATTTTGTGCAGTATAGCTACAGAATAGAGACATTCTGTAGCTGGTCAAGAATTCCACAACTATTTTAGTGTTTGAATATGATATAGGTGTCAGTTAAGGAAATGGATTATATGGGTAATTCCAGAATCCGTCCTACATAATTTCTTCCTATCCACAATGATGAGATCGACGATTGGAGTCTAATCTGATAGTCAAAGCTGAGGTCAAAAAGATCGTTTTACACAGAAATTAGGACTTTTGATTTTCTCCATAGAAAATCATAAGTCCTAAGAGTCCCAATTTGATTATAACTTGAAGTTACACCTGTAGCTATTCCTATTCAAAGTTAGTCATGCAATTTACTTATAAATAGAGGTTCTATAGAACCAAGAACAAGTTAACTGTTAATAGCATAAGTTCGGAATTACGGTGATACTCTGTTTTATCAAGCTCTTTTTTAAAAAAGGAGATCAGTTCTTTGATGCTGTTTTGATCACATTTTAAAGGAGCTAAGAAATTCACCAAATTGGTAGTAGAGGGCCCCTGCTGCTAAGGAGGTTTTTATGCTTTCTAGCTAGGTTTATTTTAATTTCTTTGTTTAGTATTTCTTTCTGCTTACGCTCAAGTTTATTTCTTTCATAATTTACAAATGCTATGTCTGACTGAGTACAAACTATTTGTCTACATTACCAAATTTTTATCAGTGAATGGTTAGTGACTTATTGGTACAAAAATTATTTATATTTCATTTACTACTTTCATAGTTGACAATTACTATGTCAAATTGAGTAAAAACCATTTGTCTACATTACCAAATATTTATCACTAAATGTTTATTGACTTATAGGTATAGTGATTGTTTAGATTTCATTTACTGCTTTCATAGTCGACAATTACTATGTCCAACTGAGTAAAAACCGTTTGTCTACATTACCAAATATTTATCATTGAATGGTTAGTGACTTATAGGTACAGTGATTGTTTAGATTTCATTTACTACTTTCATAGTTGACAAGTACTCTGTCCAACTGAATAAAAACCATTTGTATACATTACTAAATCTTTATCACTGAATGGTTAGTGACTTATAGGTACAATGATTGTTTAGATTCCATTTACTGCTTTCATAATTGACAATCGCTGTGTCCAACTGAGTAAAAATTGTTTGTCTATATTAAAAAAACTTTACAACTAAATGGTTAGTGACTTATAGGTGCAACGATTGTTTAGATTTCATTTGTTGTCTTTCATAGTTGACAATTGCTATGTTCAACCAAGTAAAAGCCATTTTTCCTATTTTCAAATCTTATATTAAAATGGTTAGTGACTTATAGAAACAGTAATTGTTTAGTATTTTCATTCTTTCTGTCATTCACTTAATTAGTTGTAGTTAGAAGATCCTCATTCCATTGAAACTAATAATCTCTTTAAAGGACATTCTGATTGAAACTAAATCTGAATGTGATTTGCAATAATGGCTAAATGATTAGATTCAATGCAATGTTTGAGTTATCAATTGCATTTCCTATTTTCATTTCTTAAATCTTAATTGAGTTATAGATCCATGGATTAGGTTTATTCACTAATTCAAACACTTGTTTTATATTTTTAATTATAATTAGACCTTAGAACTTGTCCATAAAATTCTGATTTCCTTATAGGAAGTTAACTAGTTTTATAACATTTACTTTTCTTCATTTTTAATTAGATTTTTTCTCACTTTTCAAACTAGGATAAAACACTAAGGACTGAAAACAAAAAACCCCAAAACAATAAGCAAAACATTAGAAGAACGAAGTAAGGAAAAGGACAGTTAGGCACATATAGTGCACTACACTTCATCAAAGTTACAAGCCATGGTTGAATTAATGGAAGAAATTTAGGAACACTAAATTGACTAAACATTTTGGCATTGTTTCCAGGGAAATGTAACTAGGTAGCCTTATTTCTTACATCCCAAAAACAATGAGATGCATAGAGAAAGAGACTAAAGGGGTAGATTTGTAACAGGAAGAAGCTTAAATCCTACAATACCACTCACTCCACGTAGGCCAAGAAGTAGTACACCTTCCTCTCAAACTCATATCCCATACTATACTAGTCATAGACTTCCTGAAGTTTTAAGATCATAAATTCAGTTAGGAGGGTCTCCCACTTCATCTATTGAGGAAATCTTGGAAGAAGAAGATCCTAGAACTCCAACAGAGGGAATAAATTTCTTCACTTCTATAGGGGAATATAGTCCAGCAAAAGAACTAGAAATCCCTAGTGAAGAAGAAGAAGAAGAGGAAGAATATTTCTTCAAGATACCATTGATAGAAGAGCCAGAAGAAAAATTATTTCTCAAAGTTGAACCTTATATCAATTTTGAGTAATCTATCATGGCAGGAAGAGGAGAAGGAGGGGAAGGAGTAGGAGAAATCCTCAATGGAGAAACCTTTCTATTTGGAGGAGGTAGAGGTAGAGAAGTAGATAGAGGAAGAGGTAGAGGAAATGCAGAATGAGGTAGAGGAAGAAGGGGAGTTGAAAGTTACTTTGGATTCCCTATAAGAGATGAAGAGACAAATGCTACTATAAAAATATCTCTCCTTCTGTTCTTCCAAACTTTCATGGATTGAAAAGTGAAGACCTTGAGACATTTTTATTTGAATTTGAAGTTTTTTACAGAACTTATCACTATCTACAATATGCTCAAAAACTCAAATTTTTTCCTTCAACATTGAAAGGAGCAGCCCTAAAATGGTTCATGAGTCTAATTACTGGATCTATTGAGTCATGGAATGATATGAGGAAAGCATTTCTAGAAAGGTATTTGGACTATTGTATACCTGTTAACCATAAAGAAGAAGTGTTTAAAATGATGCAAAAGGAAGATGAAAATTTGGAAGTTTTACTTGAAAGATTCAACTACAATATCAAGAGAGCAAAAATGCAAAATCTAGACCAAGACACTCTAAAAGCTCTTTTGTTGAAAACAATTAGGGATGAATGGATAGATACCCTTAACATCATGGAGAAGGGAGACATATCTCAACCTATATTATGTGATATTGGAGAACTTTGTATTAATATCTCAAGAGGAAAGACAAAAACTTTGAAAGGACAA
Organism: Pinus albicaulis; assembly: GCA_034641835.2. Taxonomy (NCBI): domain Eukaryota; kingdom Viridiplantae; phylum Streptophyta; class Pinopsida; order Pinales; family Pinaceae; genus Pinus; species Pinus albicaulis. The sequence continues at coordinate 911,026,290 of CM076577.1, forward strand.
AGAGACCCTGCTCTTGCTAGGGTAAACAGATCTGCAGCTCGAACAGTAAGTAGAGAAGAAATTGGAAACATGCTTGATGAATTCAAAACTGACATTCTAGGGAGTCTTAGTGAGAAAATAGACACCCTTAAGCTACAAAATAAGAATAAATATGAAACTGATGCCTTAGCAATATTCTGGCCCAAATGTAGAAAGAATCATACCTTAAGAGAATGTACTCTTGATACAAAATTAATAGAAACTTGTGTGATTTATTCAGAAAACCATGAGACCAAGAATTATCCTTCAATTCCTAGTCTTAAGGTTGTCTTTCAAGAGGAAAAAACTACAAATCCCACAGAATCTCTTTGTTTTGTCTATAGAAGACCTTGGCAGGGGCCTCAAATTCAAGGGTTTAATAACCAAATGTATAATTAGCCCCCACAAAATTGGAATTCTTGGTAGCAACCTTCGCCTCAACCTCAAAATCAATCTCAATCTTGGGCTCAAGGGATTAAAAATCCATATGGAAGTATATCACAATACTATCAATATCCACCATCCTATCCATCATATCCATCTTATCCAAATTATCCTCCTCAAAAAAATCCTCAACAAAATCCTCAGCAAAATCCACAACCTCAATCACAAAATCAGAATCCACCACTTCCACTAACACTTCCCCAGAAATCAAACGAGTTACTTGCCCAGCCAATACCAAACCCCAACAATAAAAACCCTCAGAATACCTATATGATAGAAGGTCAACAATTTCCAACTTATTTGATTACTCCTCTAGACCTTAATAATGTCCAAATTAGGTCTGGAATGATACTTGAAAGGAAGAAACCTTCTGTGACCATACAAGAACAAAACAATTCTGAGGAAGATTCTCTACAAGCTAATAAAAGTTTTGAAGACACATCTCTTCAAAACCAAAATATTGAAAAAGGAAAATATAAGGAACCAATAAATTCAACTCCTATGTTAGAGAAACCATCAACATCTACTTCTACACCTCCTTTTCCTGAAATATTACGGTTTGATAAGGGTGTAGACAAATATATTGTGTTTCCTAACTATGATTTCCTAGATGAATTGAGAAATGTTTTCATTAAAATTCCATTATTAAAATCCCAATCTTAGCTAAAACAATAAAGGACTTGAGTATGAAGAAACCAGGAAGAAAAATAAAGGAAGTAAAGAAAATTCAACTAGTAGGACAAATAGCTGACATAATGATGGGAAAGATTTCCATTCAAAAATATCTAGATCCCGGAAGTCCAGTTGTTAAAACTCATATCAATGGAATTGAAATTCCAAACACATTAATTTATTTAGGAGCAACAATAAACATCATGAGTAAGCAAACCATGGAACAAATTAGAATTCTAATCTTCTTTATACACCCACATTACTACATCTAGCAGATAGGTCTATAATCAAACCAGATGGTGTAGTAGAAGATATTTTAGTGTCCTTAGATTCTTGGGAGTATCCTATGGAATTTATAATTTTAAATCCTAAAAATGATCTAGGAGGACATCCTCTTATACTAGGAAGACCTTGGTTAGCTACAACTAATGCTTTCATTAGTTGTAGATCTGGTGATATGTACATCTGTAATGGTAGTTCAACCAAGAAATTCAGTTTGTATCATCCAGCAAGAAAAATAATAGAAATAGATGACAATCAATGGATTGATGATGAGGAATATATACAACCTCTCTTCACTATTTCAAACATTAGTGAAAATAGTAAGATCTTAAATGTTCTAGACAATCATGACTCTTCTTCAGAATATAGACATGAACAATTTTAAGAAGAATCTAATATTTCATTTTTGTCATCTAGGAAAATGTCTCTTTACTCTATGGAAGAATTTGGCAGCTCTACAATTGAAATATTTCCAGGAAAAACTTTGAACATAAATAAAAACCTAGAAAAATTACAACAAGAAGAGCTATTCAAAACATTACAGAGACATTCCTCTATATATGCATGGGAATACATTGACATGAAAGGGATCAATCCTAAGACTTGCACTTATCATATCTACATAGAGGAAAACTGTAAACCTATTATACAACCTCAGAGAAGGATGAGTCAAAACCTTAGGGAGATTGTCAAAGAAGAATTGCAGAAATTGCTGAATGTCAACTTTATCTTTCCCATTTCACATAGTCAGTGGGTTTATCCTTTGGTGATTGTACCCAAGAAAAATGGTAAATGGAGGGCATGCATTGATTACCGACAATTTAATAAAGCTACTCTTAAAGATCATTTTACTTTACCTTTTATAGATCACGTGTTAGACACATTAGCAAGCAAAAAGTACTTCTCATTCCTGGATGGTTTCAGTGGTTATAATAAAATTCAAGTTGCACCTGAAGATTAGGATAAAAAAACATTTACCTATCCTTGGGGAACTTATGCCTACTGAGTACTACCTTTTGGATTATGGAATGCAGTTGCAACATTCCAAAGGGAAGTACTAGGAATCTTTTTAGATATAATACATGATTGTGTAGAAGTATACATGGATGACTTTACAATCTATGGTAGTAATTTGAAGAAGCCTTAGAAAACATGGAATAAGTTTTTAAAAGGTGTAAGGAAGAAAACCTTTCATTAAGTCATGAGAAATGCTTCATGATGTTTACTGAAGGGATTTTTTTAGTACATCACATCTCAAGAGATGGAATTAGAGTAGATGAGTCAAAAGTTGAAATCATCTCCAGACTATTAGTTCCAAGTTTCCAGAAATATGTTAGAAGTTTTCTAGGATTTATAGGGTACTATAGAAGGTTTATAGAAAACTTAACAAAGATAGCATCTCCACTCTTCAAACTACTCACCAAATATTGTGAATTCAAATGGAATTATGACCGCCATTTAGCATTTGAAACTCTGAAAACAAAAATCTCTGAAGCATCCATTTTAAGAGGACCTAACTAGAAACTACCTTTTCATATATCAACAGATCCTTCAGACACAGCTCTAGGAGCTATTTTAGGAAAAAAAAGACCTAATCCCCTATGCCATCTACTCGTTTTGGTGTCCCAAGAGAAATTTTCATAGATCAAGGAGCTCAATTCACACCAAATTTGGTATAGAAGATGGTAGGGAATTATAGAATCAAGCACAAGAAGTCTACTCCCTACCATCCACAAGAAAATGGTCAAGTTGAATCTACCAACAAGGTGATTGAAAAAATTATCACAAAGTCTGTTCATCTACATAGAAGAGATTGGGCATAAAGGATTCCTGAAGCCTTATGGGCATACAGAACCACATGGAGGAACACAACAGAACATACTCCTTATGAAATTGTTTATGGCAAACAATTCTTGCTCCCCATAGAGTTTCAGATCAAAACCTTCAAGATGGCAGTCCAACTGGGACTTGATTTGACAGAAGCACAAAAGCAAAAACTGGAGAAAATTAATGAACTAGATGAAATCAGACAAGATGCAATCCAAAGAACCATAATATTCCAGCAACAAAGGACTAAATGGGATTAAAATTATATCAAAGAGAAGAAATTTCGAGAAGGTGACTAGGCACTCTTGTTTGACCCAAAATTGAAATATTTTCAAGGAAAATTTTAGACTCATTGGCTTGGGCCATAAGAGATTGAAAAATTCTTTGAAAATGGTGCAGTAAATATCAGCAAAATAAATGAAGAAAAGGTATGATTTCTTGTAAATGGTCATAGACTGAAAGAATATCATAAACCACTTTCAAGAGAAGAATTTATCAGAGAATTTCAGGATAACATTGATATGGTGTTAGTGAAGAAGAATTCTTCTTCTTCACTAACTTATATTTTTATTTTTCTATTATTATTGATAAAAATAATATATATATATATATATATATATATATATATATATATATATATATATATATATATATATATATATATAAAATAAAATAAAATAAAAAATTATAAGTATGAAAACCAATCAATGATTTGCATACTTATGCAGAAAGTACAAGGTGAAAATCAGAACCTTATGACATCCTATAATTTCTATTTTTTTCTTTTGTAACTAAGTGTTCATAATTGCAAAACACAAATTGCAAATTCATTTCATTTCACTCCATATTTCATCTCATCCCAATATCATTTTCACTTTTTCCATCATAACATATTTCACTCCATACTAATATTCCATTTTAATACACATTCATATTCCATATCCATATTTCATATTCTTTTGACAGGCACATTCTGTAGCTGATTCTATTCTGTAGCTAATCTAATTCTACAGCCTACTCCAAAAAATAAAAGATGATGGTAAGAAGGGACTATGTAACTCTATTCTAAAGATGACCATGCCACAGAAAGAAGAATAAACACAATAAACAAACAAGGTCAAAGTTCTGAGGTAAATTGTGTAAAATTATTTTAATAGAAAAAAGCTTAAAACATGAAATAGATACAATATGTATAATCATATGTTTCCTAAAAAACCTATCATTCAAATTGATTGAACCCTTGTCATAAAACATCTCGACCATATCCCTTATCTCACGTCCCATAATGTCCCACCATTAAACCCTTAATTGAATGACTAACGGTCATAATTATAAACGTGACCTATTAGGCCACGTCTCCCTAAGATCATATAATTCACTTATGACCCATAAGTTCATCATAAATTCCCTAACAGATCTGTGGCCATTTCATTCTATATCAAATCCACAGCTTGATTACCTCCATCATTCACTCACCTCCATCACACTCTGAAGCCAATCTATCTTTAAGTACAAAGAGGTAATGCTGAGGGTGAAGCATCATTCTATGGCTAATCTATCCTCAGACACAGAGAGACAGTTTCAGAAATAGAATATCAGAGTCTGCATCCAATCTAACTTCAAGCATAGAAAAGTAATTCTGAAAGGAAGATAATCTATACAGAGGAGGAATGGGGCTAATTTCAGGACAAAACCAGTTGGATTCAAGTACTTGGAAGGATATCCACAAGTCAAAGGGTTACTATAACAAGTAGTGTTGTTAAATTTTATAAACAAATTTGATGGCTTCCATAAGGAGATTACAAAATCATTTTCTAGGACTTTTGCTTGAGTGGAAGTGGAAATTGGAGACATCAAATTGACCATAACAGAATCATTCGTAGCTGAGGAAAAAAAACAACCAAGGCAAGGAGAACGATTGTTCAAAAACAAGGAATTTCATAATGAATCTTACTGAAGAATCTAGGTATGGATGTCACAATATTTAGGAAGGGTATTCCAAGTACTGCTTTAAAAAGTCAGTGGAGAAACATATTGTTAACTTTGAAAAAAATTACAACATGTGTAGGAATATTTGGGACAATGTATGTTTATCATATTAGGTAACTAATGAATTTCTAGAGGACGGTGAGGTAAATTTACCTTTCCTTTTACTCAATAGCTTGAAAATAATGGCTTCGAATGTCCAGAATAAAGTTTAATTTTTAGAAACCACTCTGCATCACCATGTTTTAATAAATATATTTATTGAATTCCACCTGGAGAGTATAGGAGATAATTGGGAATTTTTTTTTGTACAAAATCATTTTCAAGAACATGCAGAAACACCATCTAAAGAAGAAAATGTTAGGAGAAGTAGAAGAAGAAAAACTGATATGGCTGTTGAAAATAAACTTGACACTCCATGACAGGAAGAAGATGAAGAACTAATTTCTAAAAAGTTAACATAAATTAGAAAACAAATTAGGACCAAAAGAAAAGAAAAAACAACAATTGAGTATACTAATGAAGAAAATGGGAGTCCACCAAAGCTAAGGAGAAGTTCTAGACTCGGAGGAACAATGAAAAAGACGTTGATAAAGGAGGCAGGAATTATAAATATTGAGAATGAAGAGACTCCAGTTCAAACACCAGTTAACAGATCTCCTACACTTAGTCCTTAAAACTCTCCTCTACATCATTTTGAAGATGGCCCTAGTAGGAGGACTCCTGATATAGATCCATTCCAATAAAAAATCTATGACTATGTGGAATCCATGGAAAGAAATGCCTCAAAGAATCAAGAGAAACCTATCAGTCCACAAGAACCTCCAATAGAAACCCTAAATCAAGATAGGTATGAATTGGAGATACTGAATAGGCATATCAAAAATGAGAATGAGATCTTAAGAGAATAGGTTAAGTTGAAAAATGTCATGAATAGTTATCTCACTTTACAACTGTGAACACTACACAAATAGAACAGGAAACTTAAGAAGATGAATAAGAAGATGAACCGGGCCCTCATAAATCTCAGGTTTAAATTACTCATGATAAAGCCCAGAATTACACTAACTTCCAAAAGAAACAAAAAAATAAGGCTGGATGTTTTGGCTGAAGTGTGAGAGCATATGGAGTAAGAGAGAAGAAATTAAAGTGTTAATAAAATTGCAAGAGGACATGCAATGGTCTCTTGCAATGGGGGTATGTTGAGCTCCAGAAATTCCTTTTCTTTACAAAACCATCATCTCATTTCACTCATATTTCATCAACTCATAGGCCTGAAATAAATGATGAATGATTAGGATTGTCTCAAGAATACATGCAATTGCTTAACATGTTGTATCTTCATGGTTTTTGTTGTTTTAATAATTTTGTGCAATATAGCTACATAATATAGACATTTCGTAGTTGGTCAGACATTTCGCAACTATTTTTTTGTTTTAATATGATACATGTTTTAGTTAAAGAAATAGCTTATATGGGTAGTTCCAGAATCCATCCTACATGATTTCTTCCTATCCACAAGGACTAGATCAACAACTGAAGGAGTCTAATCTGATAGACAAATTTTAGGTCAAAGAGACTGTTTTACACAGAAATTAGGACTCTTGATTTGCTTCATAGAAAATCACGAGTCCTAAGAGTCCTAGTTTGATTATAATTTGAAGTTACACCTGTAGCTATTCCTATTCGAAGTTAGTTGTGCAATTTGCTTATAAATATAGGTTCTATAGAACCAAGAACAAGTTAACTACTAATAGCATAAGTTTAGAATTACGGTGATACTCTATTTTATCAAAATCTTTTTTTAAATAAAGGAGATTAGTTCTTTGATTTTGTTTTGGTCACATCTTCAAGGAGCTAAGGAATTCATCAAAATTGTAGAAGAGGGCCCCTGTTGCTAAGGAGGTTTTTATGCTTTTGTTGTGGCCTCGAAAATCGCTGCAACAACATTGGGGGATAACCACCCGGTCCGGACCTTAAAGCAGCTCCTTTTCCGTTTGGTGTGGTGGCTCCGACTGGTTTAACTAGGTCCAACTGTTGAAACTACTTGGAGGGAGTATAAAAACCCCTCATGTGTATGGCCTAAGGGAGAGAGATAATTATTGATATTATACTCTGTTGGTATTCCCTATCCAAGTTTGATTCCCCGTGCCTCCTGCACTTTCCCAGTTCATTATAGGAAACCCTTGTTTCCTTGAGATGCTCATCCCTTTATATGTCATCTCGTATGCACCAGTTTGGAAGGAGTCTTAGCGAGGCAAGGGCTGGACGGATCCGGACGACGGTCTGCGAAGGCCTTGGAAGGATCAAGTGATCTCTCCACTCGTTACTTTTGTACATGCTATTTATAATACAGAAGTACCATGTTGTTCCCGAAATAAACGTGTTAGTGTATGCTTATATGTATGAGAATATTTTTTATACAAGCATTCATTATGATTTATTTAATGTTTTATATGAATCTCACTGACATTTAGAGTAGATATATGTTGTACAACCAGTCCTTTGTGCTTGTTTCTTCTTGTATTTCAGGTTAAGAAGGAAGGACGATTGCTGGGGGTTTGAACCCTGCGGGATCTTCTTCAACCGTAGGACCTACGGGTAACTTTCTCATTCTACTCTATTTAGTTTTTCTGAACGTGCATGGTTGTGTGAGTCTCTGTTAAGTAGCATGCCCCTGCTCTCTGGAGGTTGTACCCCAACCAACCTCTAGGGTGAGATTTCCCCGAAACAGAACTGGAAACTCCACTGGGGATCACACTTTTGTGATTCTCCTGTTGGGTGGTTTCAGCTGTTTGGTAGGATCCCAGCAGTTTTAACTTTCATTTGCAGTCCAGTTTATTTTCTTGCAGTCAGTCTGAAGTCTTGGTGTCTTTTCCAGGCTTGTTCTTTTGTTTTTTTTTCATTATTTACCTTTGCATACGCGCCTTCTTTTTCACACAGTCACGTATACACGCTAGTTTGTCTGGAGGAACCCGCGTATACGCAAGTTTCCCTTAGAACAGACGCGTATGCACGCTGGTTGCACAGCTGTGAAGTAGCGTATACCTAGGAAGATTTTGAATTTGTGAGTTTCTTGACTTTTTGGTCCTTTCTGGCTATGGAGACCTGTTTCTACAGAGTCTCTATACTTACTGGAGTGTGAAGGAAGTGGTTTCATGTCTTTTCTCTCTTTCGTTTGAGTGAAAACTAGTCTTTTTGGCAAAGTGTTGTTACTGGTGCTGGCACTTCTGGATTGAGTTCCAAGATCGCTTTCTGAGCATTCTTGGTTGTTCTGCTTTATCAGAACAGAGAGCTTCTGCTCACTGACTCGCTCCTATCTTTGTGTTGTGCTTTGCATTGCGATTTTTGCTTCATTTTTGATTGGTTTTCTTGAGTTCCATAGGCTAGGGTTTTGTTGCAATTTTCGAAGAACTTTTCTTGCTTCTTTGGAGTTTTTTGTTGCAGCGAGTTTGCACTATTTGTCTAGGCTGATTGGCTGAGTTTTTGGTCTTCTCTTGCTCTTATTGATCTTGCTACGAGTTAGCTTTATAAGGTTTGGGAGCATTGTTGAAGTTTGTGCTTGAAATTCGGTCCCGTTTTGGTTTGGATTTTGATAGTTGTGCTTGGTCTTTTCGAGCTCTTTCCCTATAAAACAAAAAAGCTCAAAAAACATTTGTTTTGCTTTTTGTTTTTGCATTTCAAAAACTCAAAAAACATTTTGTCTTGTTTTTGTTTTTGTTGTTGCATTTTCATTTTCGTTTTTCCATATCTTTTGGAGCTTTTGTGAAGTTTCTTGCTTCTAGTTTTTGGCTTGATTTTGAGGAGGAGTTGTCATTTGATTTCTTCTTCTTGTTTTTAAGTGTTTTTGGTGTCTTATATTAAGAGTTCTTGTTTCCGAGAACTAGCTTTTTGGGCCATCAAAAAGGAGTTAAAACTGAAGGAGCTTTTTGGGAAATTTCACTCTGTTTTAAGAGATTTTTGCATCTTAGGATTTACATGCTCGTAGTGATTTGCATTAGGTGCATTTCAGCATTTAGTTAGCTTCTTAGTTTTTGTGAGTGTGAGTTTTCTTTTTGAAAAGAAAAATACAATTTTTAGTCTCGTAGAACCTGTATAGAGATTACTTTTCATCGAAAGACAAAGAACTGCATGTGCATGTAGTTAATTTTTTATTAATTTATTTTGCGTCAAAACACCATTGGTTTCATCTCCATATCCTTGTGACTTAATATAACAGCCCTTAAAATAAGCGATTTAATCTAAAATCAACTAGCAAGTTTTTCTAAGTGTCAATCACCAACTAGCTAGGTTGTAGGGCCTTGGAATAGGTGAGTGGAGAGTTAACTCTCCAAGGCCGCTCAAACAAACATAGAAGTTGATTAATTGAGCGAAATCCAACTCCGTGAGGTGGACTGGGAAAGCTCTCATTCGAGAGTCAAGCGCGAGGGGAAGTGAAGGTTAAGAAGAGGGATACCCCCCCTCCGATTAGCTGAATCTAACCTCAAGACCGTTCCGCCCAGCTTCTGATACAGATTGGTGTCCATAGTTGCTGTTCCTAGGTTCCACACAGGTGACTGCGGGGGGGAATACCCGTGGTACCTGAGGCATACGTCGCATCACTTTCAGCAGTACTTCTGGGGGGTGCCCTTGCGAAGCTTGGGTGCTTGAGCCGGCAAAGGCTGTCGTTAGGAGGTCGGCGTAACTGTTTCTGATACCTTCGCTAGTTGTTCTGGGCCCTAATCATCCCAGACTGCTTTCGGAAGGTCCTATACTTCTCTTTCCTGTATTTTGGTGTCGGTCCTCATCACCCGGAGTGGAAATACTTGGAGGCTGTTTTCTTGACTGTATCTCAAGGATTTTTATTTTAGTGAGTGCTCTTTGCTCCTAGCTTGCCTAGCTTTTCACTTTTTTGAGTCTAATTTATAAAATCTATAAAAGTGGCTGATCAAGCGCCTCGACGTTCGAGGAGAATCCGGGGGTTATCTCCCAAGAGTCTAGAGCCTTCTTCGAGAAGGCGTAGGAGTGATTTAGCAGGTGGTTACCACCCTGTGGCGTCTGACGCAGTGGAGAGAGATCCTCCACAAAGGTCTGAAGGTTTCGTAGCTGATTCGGGTGTCGGTTCCGAGAGGAGCGTTCCGCTCACCTCGCGAGTTTTATTTCCTCAGGAAGAAGATTTTCAGATTGAAGACATACCTGAGCCTCCTGCTACTGGTCCATCTCCTCTTCCTCCTGATTATCCGTTCGTTGTTTAGTACATCGGACTTGAGTCGGAGAGACCACCAGATCTTCCATATCATTCTTATTTTTCGATGGCCACGACTAGGAACGCGGCTTCTACCGTTAGTGCTGCAGGCATTCAGACTCCTGTTTCTGTTGAAGCAGGGGGCACTATTGCTTCATCTTCGATTGCTTCTAGTGCTGCTGTGTTTGGCTCTGGGTTCACCCAAGCACATGCTTCTCATTCTGGTCCCTTCTATTCAGGGATGTCCATTAGTGGAAATCCCTCTTTCCTTCTGCTTTGCTTGGTGGATCTACGCCCATGTCTAACATGGCTAGTGGATCGACTTCCTTTCGGGGTTTCCCCTTTGGGGCCGGACACATTCCTAGTTCCAATCCTTCTTTAGGGTCGTTTTCGTTTACGTCCCAGACCCAGAGTTTCAACCCTTGGTCTGGGGGGCAAAGTTCGACTACTTTTACGGGATGGAATCATGTCTTTACTACAGCGGGGGCAGGGAATCAGTTTTACGCAGGTCATCAAGGGAATGCTTCTTTCCCTTCATCGAGTGCTTATCAGTCCTTTTCTCCTCTGTCTAATGCTTGGAACCCCTATCAGGGGCTCTCCTCTTCATTTAACACTTCAGCGGGGGGAACTGGTCTGGGCTTTGGTAACTCGGCGTGGGGAGGAGGTTCTTCTCCGTTTTCTACGAGTCCTTTCTGGCAGCCTGGTGCCTCATCAAATCTAGGCTATTCTTTTCAGAATGTAGGGAATCCATCCCATCAAGGATGGAATCCTCAGGCTCCGCCTCGCTTACCGTTTCTGGCAACGTTAAACTTGCCAGATTTGTTGAAGTTAACTAATGACCCGATTCGTTATAGTCCGGGGTGGCCTCCGGTCCCGACCAAACTTCCTTCAGACATTCCAAAGTTTGAAGGTAAGAATGGAGAGGATCCGGCGGACCACATTACCACTTTCCACTTATGGTGCTCTTCGAACTCCCTGATCGATGACTCGATTAGGTTGAGATTATTTCAACGCACCCTAACTGGAAATGCTGCCAAATGGTATATCGAGCTCACTGGGGGCAGTTTCGCCACATTTGGAGAACTGGATGTCACATTTCTAAACCATTTTCAGTTGCCTGTCAGATATGAGGCTGGGACCGAACTCTTGGCTAATTTTAAGCAGGATGAGGCAACTCACATTTCTGATCATATTCAGGAATGGAGGAGAAGGAAGAGGCTTATCAAAGCTCATATTCCAGGTGAATTCCTTCTCGAGTGGTTTTTGAAATCTCTGCAGTCAGATATTTCGAAAGATGTATCCCTATCTGGGGTATTTTCTGAGGAGCAGGCCATTTTTAGGGCCCAGCAGCTAGAACTGATCTATTCTCAGTCTGGGGTACTTTATAAGTATTTTCCCAATGCTCCTCGCTCCAAATTGGATTTATCAAAAACTAAACCTGGTCCACATGGTGACGGGCTTGTCGGATCGGTCAGTAGTGGTGCAGCCAGCCTGCTTTCTCAACTGCAGCAGTTGTCTTTACAATCTGCTCCTTCTGGTCAGGCTGTGCCTGCTGATTCATCACCTTCCCAGTCTTTGTCCATAAATGTTGTCCAAGCTTCTGATCCCAAAGGAAATCAACAATCCGATGGGAAGAAGAAGGGACAAAATAACAAGAAGAAGGGCAAGAACGGGAAGGGAAATGCAAATAAAACCAACGAGCGTGTTGGTGAGGGTCAAAAGGAGAAAAAGAAAGTGAAGTTTCCATGCAAGCTTTGTGCTGGAGACCATCTCACGCACCTTTTCCCTAAAATTCAGGATGCTCAGCGCTTGTTAAGCTAGCAGGGTTCTTCTAGTTCCCAGGCTGTGTTAACAAACCCTTTTCCCCAAGGGTAGCAATTAGTTGTTGGCGCGAACCAAAATCCTGGGGCTTCCTCTGGAGGTACCCAGGAAGGGGAAATTCCATCGAACATCTTTATGATGAGTGCTCACGTGGATGTCGCTACGAGATCCCGTGATTATGGCGGAGAGGAATCTTCGAAAGCTAAGGAAGTTCTTGATGCTACTGAGCCGCTTCACATCACGAAGCCAACTGTCGAGTCTATGCCTCGGATGCCAAAAGCATCTTCTAAGCGGTCAACGATTAATCCGAACATGAGGGCTGCCTAGAACTACTCGATTGTAGAAGATCTGGCGCAAAGTCCTTGTGCTATGTCAGCTTTAGAGGTACTCCAGTCTTGTCCGGCTCAGCGCAGTGCTTTGCTCACTACCATTGGGGCTATTGATCCGAAAAATTCTCTTCTGATTACTTTTGATATGAATAATTTTAAGAAGAGACTTCCTCATCACATGGCTTTTCACATTAAATCGTCGTATCGGAAGTGCAATATCTTTCGAACGGTTGTTGATGAGGGTGCTTCTACATGCGTGATGTCTCTCGCATGTTGGAAGACACTTGGATCTCCCAAAGTTGTTCCATCTAGCACTGTTCTTACTGCATTCGATGGTCATTCTCACAGACCCCATGGTATTGTCCCGGCTTTGCCCATCTGTGTTGGGGGCAAAACCGTTAACATAGAGGTTGAGGTAGTGGATGCAGCCTTGGACTACAACCTTCTGTTGGGGAGGAACTGGATTTATGAGATGGATGCCATTGCATCCTCACTATTTCGAATTGTATGTTTCCCCCACGAAGGGAGGATCGTTACAGTGGATCAACTGGACTGTCCTCCTGTAGACTTGGATGCGCCTTCTGACTCATCTGTTCCTAAGTTGGATAATACTAAGGCACCTGTTGAGAATCTAGGAGTTGGAATGTATTCTTCCTTGATGGGTACTTTCGATCTTCCTCCTCCTAAGGTTCATATTAATGCTATTTCATCCTCCAAGGCTCCTCTTCGAAGAGAGTTCTTTCGAACTCATTATTTTTCGGACCCTTGGACCTTACCTTCCCCTACTGCCACATTAGCAGAAGGTCAAGTGGGTGGAATGGCATTCCCGATTTCTGCAGCTGAGATTGCATATCAGTCCATTGTTGAATCTGCAGAAACCGTCCCAGCTCCTCTTTCACCAGAAGAGTTGGATGGGGATGTGGCTCCGGCTTGGACACTTACTTCTTCTTCTGCCCAGGATTGTCTTGATACCACTCTTCCATCTGAAGAGGCCATCCTGGAAGCGATGACAGGTATAGATAGACCGTGGGATGATTTGCATCATCGGTCTTACTTCCTACCTGACTTGAGCGAAGTCGAAACAAGTTTTCCAAGTCCTCGGTCTCCTGGACCTGTTCACCCAGTCTTGAGCCCCTTAGCACCAGCACAGGTTTATGCTGAAGGGAACATGGCTGTGATCTCTCCTACTATCCCGGTGAACATCTCCAGGAATCCCAATATTGTCGAGAATGTCTTCATTGGAGCTGAATGTTCCCGTGAAGAGATTCAAATCTATACCAAGCTCTTCAAAGAGTATAGGGATGTTTTTGCTTGGTCTTATGAGGAAATGCCTGGCATAGACCCATCTATCGTCCAGCATGAGATCAAGACATATGAAAACGCTAAGTCGGTCAGGCAAAAACTTCGTCCGGTCAATCCTAGGAAGGCAGCAGCTATCAAAGCTGAAGTTGAAAAGCTGCTTAAGGCGGGATTCATTTTCCCAGTTCCTCTGACTGAATGGGTTTCAAACCCCGTTCCGGTAGATAAAAAGCAAGGAAAGATTCGAGTGTGCATCGATTTCAGGGACCTAAATAAGGCATGTCCTAAAGACAATTACCCCACACCTTTCATCGATCAGATTATTGACGAGTGTGCCGGTAACAAGATTTTCTCCTTCATGGACGGTTTCTCTGGTTATAATCAAATTACTATCCGTCCAGAAGATCAACATAAGACCGCATTTATTTGTCCCTGGGGTACGTTTGCATACAAGAAAATGCCTTTTGGTCTTAAAAATGCTGGAGCTACCTTTCAGCGGGCCATGTCTTACGCCTTCCATGACATCAAGAAGATTATTGAGGCATACTTAGATGATCTAGCTGCTCATTCTCGAAAGAGGATGGATCATCCAGGTCACCTCCGGCAAATATTTGAAAGATGTTGTTTTTATAAAATTCGTTTGAATCCGAACAAGTGCGTTTTCGCGGTAACATCCGGTCGGCTGTTGGGATTTATCGTGTCTAGGGAAGGGATAAGGGTAGATCCCTTCAAGGTTGAGGCAATACTTCGGTTGCCTCCCCCGTCTTCAATCCGTCAGCTTCAAAGTCTCCAAGGGAAGTCTAATTTTCTTCGGAGGTTTATCGTCAACTATCTTGAGATTACAAAGGGATATATGAGACTGTTGAAGAAAGGAGTTCCTTTTCTTTGGGACGACTACGCTCAACGCTCATTCGATGCCTTGAAAAAGGCATTGACCTCTGCTCCTTTACTGAGTCCACCCGATTATAGCAGAGATTTTCTTTTGTATCTGGCTACAGCAGAATATACCATTGGTATGGTTCTGGTTCAGGAGGATGATGCTCTGGCTGAGCATGTTATTTACTACCTTAGTCGAGGACTGGTAGGACCTGAACTGCGATACACCCCGATAGAAAAATTAGCCTTAGCAGCAGTCCATGCTGTGCAGCGACTCCGGCATTATATTATTCTTCGCAAAACTTATGTCTTGGCAGCTGCCAATCCATTTCAGTTTGTCCTCAACAGGCGAGTGATTGGGGGCAAATATAATAGATGGATTGTGATATTACAAGAATTTGATTTAGAGTTCATGTCTGCCAAATCCAAGAAGTCATTGGTCTTTGCGGAATTGATCTCCGAGTTGCCTTGTGGGGAGGAGATGATCTATGATGAGTCCTTTCCGGACGAACACTTGTTTTTGATCTCTCCACAAGATCCTTGGTATGGGGATATCATCGTGTATCTCCAGACTGCGAAGTTTCCCTCTTCTTTTTCGAAAGATGAGCATCGTAAGCTGCGTCACTTAGCCAAAAGTTATCTGATTATTGGTGATGCTTTGTACCGTCGAGGGGTTGATTCAATCCTAAGACGCTGCTTAACTTTCGAAGAAGCTGAGGCTGTGCTCAATGATTCTCACAGTGGAGCTTGTGGGGGTCATTTATATGGGCTTGCTACAGCCCAAAAGATTTTGCGTGCTGGATACTTTTGGCCCTCGATTTTCAAAGATTGTATTGAATCGGTCAAAAGGTGTCATCCTTGTCAGGTCTATACTCGAAAAATGCGCGCTCATCCAGCTCCGCTTTTTCCAGTCGTTACTGTCGGACCCTTTACAAAGTGGGGTATGGATTATACTACTTGTAACCCGCCTTCGGCAAAAGGTCACAAGTACATTATCGTAGCAGTAGACTACTTTACGAAGTGGGTCGAGGCTATGCCTACTTTTTGGAACGATGGTGAGACTGCAGCTTTGTTCCTTTTCAACCAAGTTATCGCTCGTTTTGGTATACCTAGAGAGATTGTCACTGACCATGGCAGTCATTTTCAGAATAGTATGATGGCTGAGTTGGCTCTCAAATTGGGTTTCCGGTAGGAGCATTCATCTCCATATTATCCTCAGGCCAATGGGAAAGTGGAAGCCGTGAATAAATCCTTGAAGACAATTCTTCAAAGGACAATTGATAAACATAGATCCAACTGGCATATTATGCTATATCCTGCACTTTGGGCATACAGGACGTCAGTTAAAACTGCAACTGGCTTTACTCCGTTTCAGTTAGTCCACGGGGTGGAATCCGTATTTCCTATAGAATGCGAGATTCCTTCCCTCAAATTAGCTGTTGAGCTTCTTCCTGACACTTCCAGTCTGGCGGAGCGGCTTCTTCATCTGGAACATCTCGATGAGCAGCGTCGAGATGCCGCCACGCTGAACGAAGCGCATTAAAACCGAGTAAAGGTTCAGTATGATAAGGCGGTTAAGCCTAGGCTCTTTTCGGAAGGTGACCTTGTTTTGGTCTATGCCCAAGAAAAAGATGCCTTGGGGGCAAGAAAGTTTAAATCGATGTGGTATGGCCCCTATATCGTTAAAAAAGTCCTTAAGAAATGAGCTTATACCTTGGTTGACTTCGAAGGGAACGAGTTGCCGGAGCCCCGAAATGGGCTCTATTTGAAGAAGTATTATGCCTAGGCTTCGGCCTGGCATCTTGCTTTTGTATATATTTGTAGTTTTTGCTTTGTACATATCTGATTGATTTTCGATTTTTGATGAGATGGTGATGTTTTTGATCTGCTTTGGCAGGTTGTGTTGGATGTTATGAGTCATTTTGGTTTCGCCGATGGTTCTAGTAGACACACCCGGAACTTAGCTTCCGCGGCTTGGGTGCTTCATTATCCTTCCGGTCAGCTGTTGGTATCAAGAGGGGTCTGCATTGGTCCTGCTTCCAATAATGTAGCAGAATACACTGCAGTCATTCATCTACTCTCGGAGGCAATATCTTTGGGTGTTGATTCATTGGTAGTTTTCTTGGACTCCCAGCTGGTGGTGTCGCAGTTGAACAACACTTATCGGGTACGAGATCCATTTTTATTACGATTATTCTTGAGGGTACGTTTGTTACAAAGGTCATTTCAATTTTTAACATTCATTCATATTCCTCGAGCTGACAATTGGTTTGCTGACTGATTGGCTAATCAAGCTTTAGATTGGCATATTAATCATTCAATAAAATAAATTTTAATCGTAAAAAACATCATACATTTGATACATTTATCACATCACATCAAATATCGTTGTATATATCATCGGAGTGTCAAAAAACTTTACAAAATTTGGATCCATAAATGCCGTACAAAACTTGGGCTTATGCCCCATCATGTTCAGTATCAAAAAATATACAGTCATCTAATATATAAAATCTGTCTACTCCTGAGGACCCTGCCCAGAAGTCGTGTTCCTATAGAACATAACTGCAGTGGCCACACGGCGGAATAATCTAACCCAGTCCCGGGGTACTCCTACAACCCGTCTCTGGACGGCTTCCGGCAAGTCCTCCACGGCAGCCATAGGGATTTGGCGGGTCAGTCCCTCCAAGTTTCTTTGCACGGCCTGGAGAGTCCTGTCGGAATCCACTGTCTCTGCCTCACCTCTGCGGCGCTTATGGCGCGGTAGGCCCTCAGGACAAACTGGTCCAACATCTGAAACATGATCATTTTTAATTGTCGGTCATTATGAATCCAATCAAAAACATGTTTGTTTTCATTTTTTCATACATATTTAAAAAATCCAAAAAAAATTATATAAGTCAAAAAATTTTGCAAAACTTACCGACTGCTCCCCATGCTGTGCCAGGTGGAAGTACTAGATTTGGATCTCCTCGAAAATCCATCCCGGCATAGGGATAGTCGTCCACTGCGATGATCTGTTCTCCCCACCAAAGGAAGAACTCATCGTCCCATGTGGTTCGGGGTACTTCGCTGCCCCCCAGTCTCTTCATCATGTCTGCCCAACGGGCGATTCTTGGGTCCCGCGGGCTGCTGATAGTCGAGATGACTCTGGGTCTCAAAGCTGGAATCCTCTCAAAGAAGAATGTTGTAAAAATGGTACCATAGCCAAAATGTTTTGTTTTTACTTGGCGAATAGAAGTCAGCTGTTGTTTCATGTTCAGTAGCAGGGCTGTGCACCAATCGTAAACATGAGTCAAACACTCTACAGCTATACTCATTTGCGTCCTGGACGCCTGATGTAGTGAGGCAGATCCTGCCACTCTGCTGATGGTGAAAAGGAGGATCTTCATGTGCAAATCCCTGATATCTCTAATTTCAATCTGCGTTCCAACCTTTTTGGAATTATCTACGCAATATACGTGGACATAATCTTCCACGGTTAACCCTCCCAGGGGTTTTCCATGCAGGTCTACTGGTTCTCCCCTCCTGGAGAGTCCAGTGATGAAATATATATCCTCCACTTCAATGCGTAGTGGCATCTGATCAATTATGAAGCAATCCTGATCTGGTTCCCAGTAATTTATGAGCATTTCTAGCAATCGCACATTGCTTTTCATATTGGGCATTTTAAAGAATTTGAACAATCCGCAGTTTCGGAGGATATTTTGTGCTGCGCGATCCTACATGACCTCTTGCTCTATTGCGCTATGCTCACGTTCCCTCCATGAAATGGTCATCCTGAGAAATTTCATCAAATTATGCATTAGCCATGCTTTTTAAGTTTCGGCCCTGCGCATATGCGGTTTTCCCTGTACACAGTCGCGTGTATACGCGGGTTTCCTTCAATGAACCCGCGTATGCGCAGGTACGCATATTTTAGCAAGGGTTTTAAAGCAAAAAATCACTTAATTTTAATTTCCAAACGGACAAAATGAATAAACAGGATGATTAAGGAGCCTACCTGAAGTTTCGCTGAGTTCCGACGGTCGGTTGTTCCTGATTTGACGAAAGAAGTTTTTGCTCCAGAGCACTTTTTCCAAATTAGCTATGCAATAATGAACCAAATGAGAGGTAATTTGTCTATTTATGGCTAAAAAGTTGAAAATTTTCACAAAAATTCCTTATGCTTATTTTTTCGATCTATCTTATGCTGTATAACTCGATTGCTTGGAAGTGCCCAGTTTGGTATGTTTTCAGGTACATTTTGACGATTTTGAGATTTTTCCCGGTTTTTGATCCATCATTTCCGACTCTTCACGGCAGGTATATGATCTTCACTGGCATATAGGTTAGGGAATCACTTTCCGTTGCATCTTGCATACTAGCCTCCATACTAATCACTTGCTTTAGGGTCGATCCCATCGGGTCATGAGTATTACACCCATTTCACTTGCCGATTATTTAATCATGACTTGATGGTAGAGCCTTCCTTTACATGGGCTTCCTAGTTAGTTCCTCGCTATCACTTGTTGCCCATGCTACTTTTTATGTAGGCTCGGGAGTCCTCTTTAGTCCCGCCATGTCTTTTGTGTTGAAGCTTCATTCTTCTCCTTCATCACTTATCATTTTTCTGGCTTATACCCTAGAGGCTCCCTGGTGTCGTTAAGTTGTATTACTGCATTGCATATTGGCTGCTTGTTTATCCTGGCCTTTAGCCGGCTTCATTCGGACTCAATGTTTAAGCCAACTTTTGACCTTGACTTTTCTGTACAAGTTAACCATTGCATGCACTTAGCTATCACGACTTGAAACCTTTGTACCCATGGATGGAACGTTCCTCTGAGTATCACTGACCAGTTTTCGCCACCTTGCATTGAGCATAGGATTGTTCCAATCCCAGGAACTAGTGCATCTGCTTTATTGATACTCGTTCTATCCATTGTACTATAGCATTCTTTTATTCTTTTTCAGGCTTATTATATGAAAAAGACAAAAAAATCAAATATAACAAAAAGAGCGGGAACGGGATGTATCTTCGTTATTTTGATGGCAGTACAGAGTCAGTTTTGTCGCCCTTGAACAAAGCACATATACTTATATATATCTCCTTCATTTGGGATGGTTCTAGTTTTGACCTAGGTTCAGCCTTTACCATGTTTCACTTGTCAGTTCTCCCCTGGTTGGTTATCTCTTCCAATCATATGGAGAGTTTGTTGTGCCTCCTGCATAATAGAATTATACAGTGTCACTTTTTACTACCATGGTCATCACAGAGTCGTGCTTTTGTTCAAGGGAAGTCTAGCCTGAGTCGGCCATTCTGCGGTGTCTCTTGACTCATTATTCAGTCGGCCTTCCCGGTCTTGTCAGTATCATGTTCTATCACATCAGATGTTTTGATCTTCTGCTCGTGCTGGTTTGAGAAGGTCCGCATTGACTTCTTGCCGGCGGGTTTGTCTCTTATCGACTACGACACATTGCTCTGAGAGCAAGCCTAGAGCCGCACCTTGGGCCTATTTCCATCATTGATAGGTGACCTCGTGCTCGGCATTTGATCATCATCATGGGTCTTTGACTGAGTGGTTTCCCCTGTGTTCGACGTCAGCACACATTATCACACTTGGGATTCGTGCAGTACCTTGATTTCCATTTGACCCTATCGGTGGATTTCTCGCCTCTGTGTCAGCTTTCATTATTGGTTGGTTTAGAGGGTTTCTTCCATGCGCTAGCTTCATCTTGTGCATGTCGGAAACGTACTTCGGTTTTGGTTCCGTCACTCTACTTCGTCCGATTCCTTCCAAATCTTGGCCTGCGGGTTACACTCGCACTGTACTGATGTGGGATGCCTTAATGCCTTCCTTCCAACAGATATTTTCCCATCGACTCCGACTCATTGCTCTGGGAATAAGGTCTAGAGTCTTTTTGTCGGTACCTTAGGGTTTGCAGTCATCAGTGGCAGACTCTTCGCTATCGACAGTGGGGATTCATCATTGCCTCCTGATTGGTAGATTCTTTCAAGTGTTCGACTTCAACTCATTCATTCACACTTGTCAGATTGTACTGGGGCACCTTGACACTCATTATCATTATCGGTGGGTTGTCTCGTGTTGGTTAACGGGAAACATCATTGCCCGGTAATCCAACGATTTCTCACATGGTCGACTTCAGCTCATTTATTCCCAGTGTGTAGAATTGTGCCGTTGTGATCGGTGAAGACCTCGGGTTGCATCAGCATTTCTCGGTTCACGGTTGACAGTCCTTTCAGTTTCTGCCAGTGTTGCCGTCCACCCTTATATGTTGCAGTTCAGCACAGCAACATCTTATATGTTGGTCCCCGAGTTGCGTGATTGTACCGTTTGATCCACCACTTATGATCCGGTACTTGGAGATTCAGTTACTTATTTGATCAGACATCCAGTTGCACCATCTTTGATCAGCTTTCTATATGTGATACTTGGACATTGATTCAGACTTGTATTTCCGGGCCCTGCTCAGATGATTCACTATGTACTTTCAGTTCAGCTATACTTGTATACATGTTGGATCTATTTCAGTACTTTCTATATGATGTATTTTTGACTGAGCATGGGTATGCCCGCCTCAGCATGAGTTGACTCTCTGGTTTCTTTCATTGGTTTTTGGCAGGCTGAAATCTGGTGAAGTCCTCTCTTGTCCTTGCGAAGCTCTTTCTATGTGCATAATACATTTCGGCCATCATGTACCCCTTATGACCTCATATATTAGGGGGCATCTGTTATAGCATCATTTCTCACCTTGACATGATTCATGATTGCTTCATGGCTTTTGGGCACCCATTCCTACAGACTTGGACAAATTCACTTAAAAACAGTGTAAAATCCCCCATACGCGACTATGCCCGTACTTTTTCGCGTGTATACGCGAGTCCAGCTAGACTTTTCCGCGTATGCCATTAAAATGATTAAAAAATATATAAAAAATCCCTAATTTCGCGTTGGGTTGATGGTTACTCAGGTAGTTCAACCACCCCAGCCCGTGGCCAACTGTTTCCAACTGCTGAAACTACTTGGAGGGACTATAAAAAGCCCTCGTGTGTATGGCCTAAGGGAGAGAGAGAATTATTGATATTATACTCTGTTGGTATTCCCTATCCAAGTCTGATTCCCCGTGCCTCCTGCACTTTCCCAGTTCATTATAGGAAACCCTTGTTTCCTTGAGATGCACATCCCTTTATATGTCATCTCGTATGCACCAGTTTGGAAGGAGTCTTAGCGAGGCAAGGGCTGGACGGATCCGGACGACGGTCTGCGAAGGTCGTGGAAGGATCAGGTGATCTCTCCACTCGTTACTTTTGTACATGCTATTTATAATATAGAAGTACCATGCTGTTCCCGAAATAAACGTGTTAGTGTATGCTTTTATGTATGAGAATATTTGTTATACAAGCATTCATTATGATTTATTTAATGTTTTATATGAATCTCACTGACATTTAGAGTAGATATATGTTGTACAACCTGTCCTTTGTGCTGGTTTCTTCTTGTATTTCAGGTTAAGAAGGAAGGACGGTTGCTGGGGGTTTGGACCCCACGTGGATCTACTTCAAACGTAGGACCAACAGGTAAATCTCTCATTCTGCTCTATTTAGTTTTTTCGAACGTGCATGGTTGTGTGAGTCTCTGTTAAGTAGTACGCCCCTGCTCTGTGGAGGTTGTATCCCAACCAACCTCTAGGGTGAGATTTCCTAAAACAAGGACGGAACGGTGGCCGATGGAAAGTCCTACAAGTTCTCTCTACTGAACCAATCCATAATTAGGTCATTGTGGGAGATTGGATATAAATTTGTCTTGGAGAATCCAAATCAAGTCAAACCCGTGGCATTAAAAAGAGAATTTAGAGGGAAAATTTAGTGCTGAATTTTAGATATTGAAGAGCCACAATCACAGAGATAATCCAATTTCAATATCGAGCTCCTCAAAAGCAAGAAAAAGGTGTGTATTTTTTTTCCGAATTGCATAAGTCTTGTTTGAAGAATCAATTTGAATTGATTCCAAGGGCATATTGTAGAATAGATATCAGTATTGGGTTCTAAAATATGCCCCATAAAAATAATTTAACACCCATTAAGCCTTCAGAAGGCTCTACTATGTAAATCAACATAAAAGACCAAAAACATCACAAAACACTACACACAACGCATTAGGAAACAAGCACCTAGGTACATATGGTACACTTCACTTCAGCAGTTTACAAATCCTGGTTGACAATTAAATGAGCTCAGTTTAGGAGACTAGATTGAGAACCAACAGAAGCTAAGACCGAGGACATAGAAGCTGGCATGGAAGCTAAGATGGATGACATGGAAGAAAAAATGAAAGACAACATGGAAAACATGAAGAATGATCTAAAAGAAGACATGGAAGGTTTGAAAAAGTTGATACAGGAAATGTTTCCTAATGGAGAAAAGATAGTAGAGGAAACTCATGATGAGAACAAAATAATTGTTAATCGTGATTTCATGAACTCTAATGTTCGATGGAAGAACCACCATATTCCAAAGATGGATATGAGGAGGCTTGATGGTAAGGATCCCGTAACATGGATACTACAGATGGAGCAATATTTTGATCTCAATAATGTGCAAAACACACAAAAGGTATGCATTTCAACTTTACATTTAGAACAAAATACACTTTTATGGTATCGATGGCTTTTCTATCGTAATTTTTTTTTCACTTGATCAATTTTTACGGAGGAAATGATAGCACATTATGAGGATACAAAGAGCAACAACTTCTTTAGCCAATTGATAAATCTCAAAGAAAAGGGTTCATTGGGGGAGCACATTGAGGACTTCCAAAAATTGAATATAAGGGTAACTAATATTCCAGAGGAACACAGGATTGATGTCATGATAGGAACTTTAAAGGATAAAATCCAACATGAAGTTTGTGTTTGGGAACTTGATTTATTGGAGAAGGCATTCAGGTTGGCAAGAAAAATTGAATATAAAATTATGGTGACAAGGAAGCCTACCACTCACATCTATAATAGATTGAAGTGTTTCTACTCCTAGAAATCCATAACCTACAG